>BQNB010088509.1:2724-20624 GCA_026074375.1 Tanacetum coccineum | reverse complement strand
GTACGCCAAGTTCCTCCCTCCTATGGATTCCTATTCTCACAAAGACTAAATGGAAGCTTTGTTGGTGCTGACAATCTATGTTGGACAATGGACTATTTAAGGTTTCTTTTACCTGTTATCGATCATGCATCTGAAATGTGGATGCTTATTTCATTTGTAGATTGTCATGTTTGTGTTTCGTAATAGTTTACGACTTTATGTACAAATGTTTCATATGGAGTTTTGGTCAAAGAAATAGCACACTTTTCCAAGATGGATATCGATACTGTGCTTATCTATGTCGTCACTTTTTGATGCATTCTGTTTTCAGTGTGTTTTGTTAGAGAAAAGATGGATACCGATACTGTGATTATTTATGTCGTCACTTTTTGGTGCATTCTGTTTTCAGTGTGTTTTGTTACGCTTCTCTAACGCTGATATGCTTGGCAAGCATATGGGAAACAAAAACGAAGGGGAAAATAGAACGCCAAGTTTAATAGATAATTGAACACAGATAGATATGATTGAACCATACTAAAGGTGCATTGGTTAGATAAGTGCTGGACTGATATTGGAGGGAGAGGTGTCAAATGGGTCGACCCGAACCTGAACCGATAAGGCCTTAGAGCATGGGGTATGGTAGCTGGTGGCCACCAGCCGCGCCAGCTCACGCCAAGCACTATTTTATATATATATATTTTTTAACTAGCAGTGTACCCGCGCTTTGCGGCGGCCCTGTAACGTATTTTTCGGCGAACAATAATTTTAATTTATGTTTTTCTTATAACGACATCCTAGAAAGCGACAATTAAGGTTTGAGTAACTTTATGTAATTGGTTATGTTTTAATAGATTGTAGCTTGTTTATATCGTACAATGAAAAAATATTGTTGTACTTTTGATTAATGAGGTGTTTTTTTAAAGTAGTATTAATTATGTGTTTTAACTTGTATTGCTATTATTTAAATGTTGTACTTAATTTTTTGGCATTAATAAAGAAAGAGAATGTAATAATATATATTATTGTTTGCATTGAAAGTTATAAAATATGCTTTAATAGTTGTATCACTTAATTTTTTTTGCATTAATGAAGAAAGAGATTCTAATCTATATCTTTAGTTGTTTGCATTAAGAGTTGTAGAGTGTGCTAAAAAAGTTGTATTACTTAATTTTTTTGTAATTAATAAAGAAAGAGATACTAATCTCTTTTATATGTAGTATAGATATTATAGACGTTATAAAACGAGGAATGAAAAAAATAGCCGTTTTTTTCATTTATTCTTCACAATTTTTAAATTTTCACCCCTTAATTTTTTTTTTATAAATACCTCTTTTTATTATTAAATTTTATACACACTTTCAATATCATTTCTACTTCAACAATACTTATTTTTCATTAAAAAAAACCACTATGGATCCTATCGCTACCAACACCTTTGATCATTACGATGTTTATTTTAAATATGATACGGAGCGATATGTGCGGGGGTTATGACGCATATGAACAATTTCTAGCTATGAGTAATCAAGAAGCCGGGGGTTCAGGATCGGGATTGGCTCATAAGAGGACGCGGAGATCAGGGGCGGATCTAGCATGAAGAGAAGGTATTCACGTGCATATCATGTGTAAAATTTTAGCAGTGTAATTTTTTTTTGATTTTTTGAAAAGTTTGTACAACATACACTACGAAATTGATAGTGCACACCCTCTAAAATAATGAAAAATCATTAAATTCCAAAGAAAAGAAAAAAAAAAGAGAAGAAAACAAGCATGATTACCCGCGCGTTGCTGCGGGTCGTTAATTTTTTTCGCGTAGTTGCGAGGCATTAATTTTAATAGTGCGGGTTAATTTTTGCGTTAAAATTTTATTTTTATTCTTTTCTATTTTTTATTTGTGCGGGTTTATTTTTTCGGTCTCATGTTTAATAGTACGGGTTAATTTTTGCGTTAAAATTTTATTTTTATTATTTTGTGCGGGTTTATTTTTTCGGTCTCATATTTAATAATTTGTTTTTTATATATGGGCTTATGTGTTGGGCCTCATGTCGCGGGTATTTTTTTTATCTTAATAAGTCAATATTTTTGTAATTTTTTTTCTATTTTGCGCCGAGCGGTTTTTTTTATATTGCCTACAAAAAAAAACCAAATGGGTTGGCCCAAATTGGGAGCCCAAAGGGCCGAGCACTGTAGCGTGTTGGAACAAAACTACGTCGTTTTATTCTACGCGAGGCATTATTATTTTTTATTTTTTTTTGTTTTGTGCGGTTTTATTTTTTCGGCCTCATGTTTAATAGTTTGTTTTTTTTCTTATATGGGCTTATGTTTAAAGTTTTCTTTTTTTTGGCTATACGGGTTTTTTTTTTTAATATAATTTTATGGGAACATGGGCTTTAAATGAGAATCGCGCGTTACTGCAGGGCGTTTTTTTATTGTATTTTGTGCGGGTTTATTTTTTCGGTCTCATGTTTAATAGTGCGGGTTAATTTTTGCGTTAAAATTTTATTTTTATTCTTTTCTATTTTTTATTTGTGCGGGTTTATTTTTTCGGTCTCATGTTTAATAGTTTGTTTTTTTTATATGGGCTTATGTGTTGGGCCTCATGTCGCGGGTATTTTTTTTTCTTAATAAGTCAATATTTTTGTAATTTTTTTTTCTATTTTGTGCCGAGCGTTTTTTTTTACATTGCCAACAAAAAAAAAAAAAACCCAAATGGGTTGGCCCAAATTGGGAGCCCAAAGGGCCGAGCACTGTAGCGTGTCGAACAAAACTACGTCGTTTTATTCTACGCGGGGCATTATTTTTTTTATTTTGTGTGGTTTTATTTTTTCGGCCTCATGTTTAATAGTTCGTTTTTTTTTTCTTATATGGGCTTATGTGTTGGGCCTCATGTCGCGGGTATTTTTTTATCTTAATAAGTCAATATTTTTGTAATTTTTTTTCTATTTTGTGCCGAGCGGTTTTTTTACATTGCCTACAAAAAAAAAAACCCAAATGGGTTGGCCCAAATTGGGAGCCCAAAAGGCCGAGCACTGTAGCGTGTCGAACAAAACTACGTCGTCTTATTCTACGCGAGACATTATTATTTTTATTTTTTTTATTTTGTGCGGTTTTATTTTTTCGGCCTCCTGTTTAATAGTTTTTTTTTTTTTTTATATGGGCTTATGTGTGGGGCTTATGTTTAAATGTTTCTTTTTTTTTTGCTATACGGGTTTTTTTTTAATATAATTTTATGGGAACATTGGATTTAAATGAGAATCGCACGTTACTGCAGGGCGTTTTTTTATTGTATTTTGTGCGGATTTATTTTTTCGGTCTCATGTTTAATTGTGCTGGTTAATTTTTGCGTTAAATTTTTTTTTTCTTTTCTATCTTTTATTTGTGCGAGTTTATTTTTTCGGTCTCATGTTTAATTGTTTGTTTTTTTATATGGGCTTTTGTGTTGGGCCTCATGTCGCGAGTATTTTTTTATCTGAATAAGTCAATATTTTTGTAGTTTTTTTGTATTTATGCCGAGCGGTTTTTTTTACATTGCCTACAAAAAAAAAAGGCCAAATGGGCCGGCCCAAATTGGGAGCCCAATGGGCCGGGTACTGTAGCACAGCTGCCAAAAACGGCAGCGTTTTAACCTATCTATAGTATATATATATATATATATTTTTTTTTTTTGAACGGCGATTTATTAAAACACTAGCAAGGAACTAGATCAAACAAGAACAATATAAGGGTTCTTAAGCCAATCGTCCCACTTGAACGACGCTTATATAATCCTTTAAATTGTTCCGTAAATGTCAACATTTAAATCCGGTATGAAAGATCAAAAGAACTCTTTCCTATCAGACTCAATGTTGTCAGTTATGCCAAATTATGGGTGATTTTTTTGTCTAGCTACTTCATCTTTATTTATTTGATGATAATTTTTTTTTTTGATAAAAGGGATCACACCCGTAAACTATATTAAACACCCAAAAAAATCAATAGAGTACAATGGAATGTGGCAGACATACCACATTATTTCAAGATAATGATTTACATATTTATTTTTGTTTTTGTTTTTCATTGTGCTCGTGTATGGGTTATAATTTGGATGGGTGTTTGAAAGATATGGAACGCATTATTGGCTCACAAGGAGATGAAGATGTTCTTAAATGAATATTCTTTCTTTCAATATTCAAGGTTTTGGGCACAAGACGAAAAAGGAGTGGGTTAAGGAGTTAAATTATAAGCATAGGATCAATTTTTTAGCGTTGCAAGAGACAAAGACGGATTGTATTTCTCATATGGACGTAAAGTCCCTATGGGGAAATTCGAACTTTGATTTTGTTGCCAGTGACTCATTAGAGAATTCTGGTGGTATTCTTTGTATTTGGGAGGCTTCTATCTTCAAAAAAGATGGCGCTACTATTTCTGATAATTTTATAGCTATTTACGGCACATGGTTACCTCGTAATGTCAAGATTCTTTTGGTGGCGGTTTACGCTCCTCAACAGCCTGGGAGCAAAAGGGCTCTTTGGGATTTTTTATCTAATCTTGTACGGAGATGGAACGGCGAAGCTATTATAATGGGTGACTTTAATGACGTTCGGACTATGGATGAAAGACTTGGTTCGTCTTTCAATGTTTCTAGTGCACGGTGTTTTGATCGGTTTATTGTGTCTTCTGGTCTTGTGGATGTCAAGTTGGAAGGGTACTCGTTTACTTGGTCGCATCCCTCAGCCTCCAAAATGAGTAAATTAGATCGCTTTCTTGTTACGGAAGGTATTATCTCGCTTTATCCGTCTATTTCAGCTTTGTGTCTTGACCGTCACTTGTCCGATCATCGTCCTATTCTTTTGAGGGAAGTTTTGTCTGATTTTGGTCCGACTCCGTTTCGGTTCTATCAATCTTGGTTAAGGATGGAGGGTTTTGATTCGATGGTGGAGCATGCGTGGTTGTCTTTTTCGCATTCTGATTCCAATGCTATGGTTAGGTTCAAGAAGAAATTGCAAGACCTTAAGTCTATTATTCGTTTATGGGTTAAAGATAAAAAGTTTCATCTTCATAACGCAAATAATTCTCTACAGAATGATTTGATCTCTATTGATAAAGACTTGGAAAGGGGAAACATTTCTGATGACATCCTTCTCAATCGGATGGATCTAAACCGACGGCTGCAAGATATTAAACTTTTGAAGGTTAAGGATCTGGTTTAAAAATCTAAAATCAAATGGGCTATCGAAGGAGATGAGAATTCTAAATACTTTCATGGTATTATTAATAAGAAAAGATCTCAATTGTCGATTCGTGGTGTTTTCGTTGAGGGCACTTGGTGTACTGATCCGAGTATTGTGAAGGAGGCATTTAAGAATCACTTTGAAGTTCGATTTCAGCAACCGTGTCATGATCGTCTCAAACTTAATGCTCCTTTTCATAATCGGTTGTCTTCGGATCAGGTGGATGAGCTGGATAGGGCAGTATCGTAGGACGAAATTCGTAGGGCTGTTTGGAACTGTGGCGAGAATAAGTCTCTTGGCCCCGATGGTTATCCGTTTGAATTTTTTAGAAAGTATTGGAGTCTTGTCGGGGCGGATTTTTGCGATGCGGTCGACTATTTTTTTAAGTCTGGTACGTTTCCAAGGGGGTGTAACTCGTCTTTCATCGCCTTAATTCCTAAAGTTAATGATGCTAAGTTCGTTAATGATTTTCGGCCTATCAGTTTGATTGGATGCGTTTATAAGGTGATCACGAAAGTCTTAGCTAATCGTTTGGCTACTGTTATATCCGATTTAGTTTCCGAGACTCAATCGGCCTTTGTTGCTAATAGACAAATATTGGACGGTCCTTTTATCTTAAATGAGATGTTAAACTGGTGTAAGAGAAAAAAGAAGCAAGCTATGTTTTTTAAGGTTGATTTTGCTAAGGCGTATGATTCGGTTCGGTGGGATTATCTCTTGGATATTCTTCATGCGTTTGGGTTTGGGCCGAATTGGTGTAGGTGGATCCGTGGTACTTTTACTTCCTCCATGGCTTCCATATTGGTTAATGGTAGCCCAACGTCCGAGTTCCCTTTTTGTTGTGGGTTGAAACAAGGTGATCCGTTGGCCCCTTATCTTTTCATTCTTATTATGGAGTCGTTACATATCTCTTTCTCCCGTGTTGTTGACGATGGGCTGTTTAAAGGTTTTCAATTGCATGGCTCGGTTAATATTTCTCATCTTTTTTATGCTGACGATGCCATGTTCATTGGAGAGTGGTCCGAACAGAACTTACATAATATTGTTAAAGTTCTTAATTGCTTCCATCTTGCGTCGGGTCTTAAGATCAACATTGCTAAGAGCCAAGTCTTGGGTGTCGGGGTTTCTCAGAATGTTGTTTTGCAGGCGGCGAATAGGATCGGGTGTGCTGTTTTGAACACTCCTTTTCGTTATCTTGGTGTGACGGTTGGGGAGTGTATGTCTCGGAAGTCGGCTTGGGTTGGCTTGGTGAACAAACTCCAAGCCCGGTTATCTAAATGGAAGGTTAAAACCCTTTCCATAGGCGGCAGATTGACCCTTCTTAAATCCGTTCTTGGGGCCTCTCCAATTTATTATATGTCAATCTTTAAGGTTCCAAAAGGCGTGTTGAAGACTATGGAATCTATCCGTAGTAAGTTCTTCAACGGTGTTGATTCTTCGGATAGAAAGATTTCGTGGGTAGCTTGGGACAATGTCTTAGCGTCCAAACTGAACGGTGGTCTTGGTGTCTCAAGTTTCTTCGCGTTGAATCGTGCTCTTTTGTTGAAGTGGGTGTGGCGCTTCATTTCTGGCGATGGCTCTTTATGGTGTAAAGTTATTCAAGCGATTTATGGCTCAAAGTTTGATCTTCATGTGACCGATCAACCCTCGATTTGGTGCTCTATTTTACGTGAAGTAAAATCTTTGAAAGATTCTGGTTTTGATTTTTCTTCGCATTGTAAGAAGCGGATTGGGGACGGGTCTTGTACTAGTTTTTGGTATGATATATGGTTAGCTGATGCCCCTCTTTGTGTTCAGTTTCCCCGTTTGTTTGCTCTCGAATTGGATAAGGAGATTGTGGTGGCTAATAAAATGGGAGCTTCTTCGGTCTCAGCTTCTTTTCGCCGGGACGTGCGTGATGGAGCTGAGCGGCAGCAGTGGGATGACCTTTCTTCAATTATGAACTCGGTTGTCCTCTCGTCTTCCAAAGATAGGTGGACTTGTGATTTGTCGGGAGATGGAGAGTTCAAGGTTAAAGTCATCAGAAACTTTATTGATGACTTGTTTCTCCCTTCGTCGGATGTTGCAACGAGATGGGTAAAATTCATTCCCATTAAAGTTAATGTTTTTTCTTGGCGTGCTCGTCGTGATAGGTTACCTACTAGAGTCAATCTTAGCCGTAGAGGTGTTTTGTTGGATTCCCATCTGTGTCCTCTTTGTAATGCTGCTATGGAGGATGTTCAGCATGTTTTCTTTCGATGTGACGTGGCTCGGGTTGTTCTTCGTAAAATTTGTCGTTGGTGGGATTTGGATTGGCAGGAGATTTGTTCTTTCTCGGATTGGGATGCTTGGTTCTTATCCTTTCGACTTTCTTCCCGTCTCAAGTCTATTTTAGAAGGTGTTTTTTATGTTGCTTGGTGGCGGATTTGGAGGCTTCGAAATCAGTTGGTCTTTGACGCTTCGCCTCCTAATCGTTCGACGATTTTTGATGACATTGTTTCTTGGTCCTTTTTATGGTGTTCTAGTAGATGTAATAGGGTTTTTTCTTGGGAGTATTGGTTAAAAAACCCCTATCTTATTTCTTTGTAATGTCTTTCTAGCTCCTTGCTAGTTTTTTTTAATAAAGTTGCCGTTCAAAAAAAAAAAAGCCAAATGAAACACTGTGAATATATTTAAATGAAACAAAAGATCATAATGAATCTCGAACGCCCGTTAAAGGTTTAGACATAACATCGTATGATTAAAATCAGAAAGAAATAAGACTATCAGAAATCATGAACACACCTCAAATTATACAATGACGATTTAAAAATAAATAAGTCGCATAAGAACAATTAGAGTACCATAACAAAGTTTTATGATTATCATTTCGTCATCAATCTAGTAGTTATTCTTGTGCAATAAAAGATTGTTGAAAATCTCTTACATATAAAACACAGTGAAATAAACATGTTATTATCGTAATGCAACTTTATTAGTATGAAAGATGCTAGCAGTATTCGAAAATTTTAGACCTTTATCACTTATTATCAAATAAAATGACAATCTTCATTTTTTCCTAGCAAGATAAATTTGCATTAAATAACAATAAAATATGAAAGAAAATAAACATGGAATTTTGAATATGAAAAATATTTGTGTAATTTTTGGAATTTAATAACCATCTTGTCATATATGCGTGATTTATCTACCATGTGGTTTTATTTACTTGCATATGAGACACGTGATAAATTGATTAATGGCGTAATTTACTAGTATAGATTGTGTTTTATTATATGATAATGCTATATGCTAATGTAAATATTATATTAAATGTGAAAGACATTAAAGAGCCAATCGGAGAAATGTGAGCTCTTATATTATTCGACTTTTATATATAAAAAAAAGATGCAGTTAAAGCACATGTGGTCATAAAGTACAAGTTTATGAGCAAAGATTATTGTAGCAATTGGCATGACTGGTTGGACAATCCCGGGTCAATGATGATGCGATATGTATAAAAGAACCACAAGTTTCTTGAAAGATAGATTTCATTGTTCTCA
Source organism: Tanacetum coccineum (assembly GCA_026074375.1). Lineage (NCBI taxonomy): Eukaryota > Viridiplantae > Streptophyta > Magnoliopsida > Asterales > Asteraceae > Tanacetum > Tanacetum coccineum. The sequence goes on along the minus strand of BQNB010088509.1, from coordinate 11,914 downwards.
TTAGAAGTTAATTGTTCATCTATCATCATCAAATTATAGTAAGGACTTTGTCCTATAAAGTTTTGAAAATAATATAAAGGGGGTGTATGTACGCCTATACATCCACCATGTGGATCATTTTGAGCTTTAAAATCGATGCATCGTCAAAATGATCATCAAACACGCAACTTAAAGTTAGCGTGATTAGTGGTGCGACGTGAGCACGGTTTTCCAAACTATATTATTGAGAATGGTGATGAAACTTTCAAGTATTGGGCAATTATTGGAATAGGTCTTGAACTTACAAAAAGCCCATGTTAATACGTGAATTGCTTTTGTTGAAACGTTTATAGAATGTCTTTAGTTGATTGCAAAGCCAATAATTGTGAGAACAAAACTCTTAATTTATGAGGCATGTTTTAACATATGAATTCGCATCTTGCCAAGATAAAAGAATTATATTAGGGTTTTTCTATCTTGTGTCATATGATCACATGATAAGAAGGTAAAATATACAGAGGGTCCCACAGAAAAATACACAGGGATCCACATTGTGTGGGTCCCTGTGTAGTATTCTCTAGGACCCTGTGTACTTTTTATGTACTTTTGACCTTCTTATCATGCGCCCCTAAGACACAAGATAAAAAAACCCATTATATTATGAGTGTTGATATTCATACCTACTAAACAAGCCTAATAATAGGCCTAACCACATCATTATGACACATTTAATTTAAACATCATACATGTCATGCAAAGGCTTGGAAATTAATTCACAAAGAGCACTAGTGATCCTAGAAGGTTGGAAAAACTATTTTGGTCCCCCCCCCCGTGCTTGTCAACCGGCCACACGATCACACAAAACCCAAAACCCCTTGGATGTTAAAATTTGAAATTTGAATCATGGGACAAGTTTCCCTAACTTTTGCTATCATGAGTCCTTTCCTAAGCTATCATTCGTAGATCGTTTTGGTCCCCCTTTCACCCTTGTACTCAGCCGAATGTCACCATGCACCAAGTCTAGGTGAATCCCACTCTTTTGCAATTATAAAACCACCAAACTCATTATTCAACATTCACTTAACCTACTTTTCTCTCATTAGAAATTACCACACTATTACTCACTTCTTTGTCTTCCTTCTTAGCCGACGCCTAACCTCACTCACCCAACTACCATTCATTTGTGTAATCCTTGATCATCCACATTAAAAGATATATTGTTCGTAAGTGATGTTATTCCATCCGTTAATTTGTAAAAACAACGTTTGAGTTTGTTTTTGAATTCTACTCCCACCTTGTCGTCGTGTTCTTTGATAAGCCATCTTACTTTTTCATAAATAAGTTACTTTTGCATTATGTATGATTCATTCCCGAACAAAGAGTAAAAGCGGATCGCTGTGAAAATCATTATCTAAGTTTTTTCTATAAAACTACAAGTCTCAAAGTTTAATATATTTCTTTTATAATGAGAAACATAAAAAGTAGTTGTACTTTTTGCATTTAAAAGTTTCCCCCGTTTTTATTTATGACTATTTGATATTAATAATAATTGCATATAGCTAACGGCTAAAACGTTTACTTAAAGATTTAATCGTATGTTTAAATAAATATCGGTTTGGCAAAAAGATTAAGTAGATGTTGGATTTGTTGTAAGCGTAAGTTGAATGTCGAAGAGGTTTAGGTTTAGACGGATTTGTTGCGATATTTGAGGTGTTGTCGAAAATATATCGGATATACTTGCGAGTCAATAAAAAGATGTACTTTGTAAAATAGATATTTTGTATTTTTTTTTTTTATGTTTTTTTTATGTTTTTCGTTTTTTTTTTTTTTGTTGTCTTTTTTTTTTTTTTTTATTTTTTTTTGTTTCACGAGTCGAGGTTGATAAAAATGGAAAGTCTATATTTTTAGAAAGGTCATGCCAAAATTTCGTAAACTTTATAAAAGCGTCGAAAAATATATTTTAATGATCAAACTTAATGATCAAATTCAAAAAACGCAAGAGTCAAGTTAAGGTCACACATTTTTAGTTATCGAGTCAACGTTGAATGTGTCGGGACACTAAAAGACGAAATACACTAAGAGACAAATACACTAAGAGACGAAATACACTAAAAATGAAATTACACTAAAATACGAAATACACTAAAGGACGAAATACACTAAAGGACAAAATACACTAAAAGATTAAATCCTAAAAGACGAAATTACCCTAAAAATGAAAAAAACTAAAAGACAAAATACACTAAAAGACCAAATCACTAAAAGACAAAAAGAACAAAAGACAAAATAGCACTAAACACAAAATATTTTCTAAAAGATTGTTTTTGAAGTGTCGAGACTTGTCAAAACTTATAACTTTCGAAAGTACGTTTTAAAAAGGATACGCCGTGTCTACTCGTGCTCGGATGATCAGTTCTTGCGTTAAGCGTTATTCTTGAACATTCATATTCTTAAACGACACTATATGAAGGTTTGTCGCTAGAACCGTGAGATTCATTTCACTTGATTGATTCCTTTTGATCCACTACCCGTATAAGGTGAGTTCATTACCCTATACTTCTTTTACTCGTTTTAATAAATGTGTTTTATAACTTGGGGTGAGAAATAGTGCTTGGCTTTTAAAACTGGACACAAGTACTTTACGTGAGATTTTCCCTGTTTACGTGTTGCCTAAGTAGCTGCTAGACACTACTATGTCCCTAACAATCATGAACTGACAATCTCTTACGACCTTGAGGACCGGTTCGAGGGAGCGGCGAATGAATAAATAGAATCTATTAGGACCCTAATTATCCCTATCCGGGTGAGTAACGCTCACTACCCACGGGGCCTCCAGTAAACGGAATCATGTCATGTCGACTAGTTAGGGTCGATCTTTGTCCGGAAACACCTGGAAGGCACACAATGACATATAGCAATGTACAAGCTAACATGCCGAATTAGCTTCAGTGTCAGAGCTTATGCAACGTCAATACCTTTTTTATTTGTGAAGATGTATTAGTTAAAACTTCCGCATACGTTTTGTTATCTTGTGGTCCACTAAAATAACGTTTGAACTAAACCTAATGAATTCACTCAACTTTATGTACGTGTTAGTAAGCATGTTTTTCTAGGTGCTAGCTGGATGTTGTTGATATGACTTATGTGGAGTCATATATGCCTGTACCGGTTACCAGAGATATTACTGTCTTTTTATATATCCGTTGTAGAACTTATTAAGCTTCCGCATTTTAATTTTGAATCTTTTAAATTATTCGTTGTAAAACTTATTATATTATTTTTCAACCTATGCAACGGTGTTTATTTTTTAAAACGGTACCTTAGAGGTCGTTCTTATGCTTTGTACTATGATATGCCTAATTAAGTCACGCCTCCGGACACGTATTCTAATCCAAGAGGCCTCCGTCTGGGAGTGTGACAATAAAACCCGACTAATCTCACTAGAATACGTTTAATAGCCCTTGTGTACCTTCAGTTTGTCTATTAGCTTGAGGGTGAATGTTGTCGATAATATGTAAGTCACACACATAATTTTGTAATGCTCATTTCAAGCTGAGAATTAAACAAATATGTGTGCCACCTGTCACTAATTACAGCCTATAGGAATCCAAATCTAGCACATAGGTACCCTCGTAAAAAATTTAACCACCACTCGTGCATCATTCGTTGGTAATGCTTGAGCTTCAACCCATTTGGACACATAATCAACAGCTACTAATATATACTTATTACCTCTTGAGTTAGGAAATGGTCCCATAAAATCTAATCCCCAAACATCAAAGTCTTCACAAACCTGAATATTATTCTGAGGCATTTCGCTCTTTGATGCTATATTTCTCGATCTCTGACACGCGTCGCATTTCATCACGTATTCTTTAGCATCTTTAAAAATACTAGGCCAATAAAATCCAGACTCATAAACTTTTCTTGCTGTAACAGAAGCGCTATGATGTCCCCCAGTCAGTCCCGAGTGACAATGTGCTAAAATTCTAAAGGTTTCACTCCTAGCCACACATCTTCTCATTATATTATCGAAACATAATCTAAATGCGTAAGGTTCATACCAAAAATAATTCTTTACTTGAGAATAAAATCTCTTCCTTTTTTTGGATGTCCATTTTGGGGGAACAACTTTTCCGACAATATAATTGACAAAATCCACATACCATGGTTCATCGTCATTGAACTTACTTTTTAGCATCATTAAATGCTCATCAGGGAATTCATCAACTATTTCCTTATCATTCAACATCTCCATGTGGGGATTTTCTAACCTAGACAAATGATATGCGGTTAATTTTTTGGCTCCTTTTTTATCTTTAATTTCAATATTAAATCCTTGTAGTAGCAGAACCCATTGTATAAGCCTAGGTCTAGCATCTTGTTTATTGAATAAGTACTTCAAAGCAGAATGATCAGTGTAAACCATAGTTTTTGATAAAATAAGATCAGGACAAAATTTATCAAACACAAAAACAACTGCAAGAAGTTCTTTTTCAGTAGTGGTATAATGTTCTTGAGCATTATTTAATGTTTTGCTAGCATAATAGATTGGCTTGATAGTTCCATCTATTCGTTGTCCTAATATAGCTCCAACAGCAAAGTCACTAGCATCACACATTAGTTCAAAAGGCATATTCCAATATGGAGATATTATAATAGGTGCAGTGGTTAATTTTTCTTTTAAAATATTAAATGCCTTTTTGCAATCATCAAAAAAATTAAATTTTGCGTCTTTTAGTAAAAGTTGAGTCATGGGTTTGGATATTATATAAAAGTCTTTAATAAACCTACGATAAAACCCTGCATGTCCTAGGAAACTCCTAATACCTTTTACGTTTGTTGGGTAAGGTAATTTAGCTATTACATCGATTTTAGCTTTATCTACTTCAATCCCTGAGCTAAAATTTTTGTATCCTAACACTATGCCTTCATGTACCATAAAATGACATTTCTCCCAATTAAGCACAAGGTTAGTTTCTTCACATTTAGCAAGCATCTTATCTAAATTGGTAAGACAACTATTAAAAGAATTACCGAATACCGAGAAATCATCCATGAATACTTTCATAAAATCTTCCACCATGTCATGAAAGATTGCCGTCATGCATCGTTGAAAGGTGGTCGGTGCGTTGCATAAACCAAACGGTATCCTTCTATAAACAAATGTCCCATAAGGGTACATGAACATCGTCTTTTCTTGATCTTCTGGTGTAATTAGAATATGGAAAGATCCTAAAAAGCCATCAAGAAAACAGTAATATTCATTTCTAAATAAACGTTCTAACATCTGGTCAATAAATGGAAGAGGGAAGTGATCCTTTCGCGTGGCATCATTCAGTTTACGATAGTCAATGCAAACTCCTATCCTGTAACCGCGCGTGAAGGAATTAGTTCATTATTATCATTCAGAACCACAGTCATTCCCCTTTTCTTTGGAACAACATGAATAGGGCTGACCCATGAGCTGTCTGAGATGGGATAAATTAATCCTGAATCAAGCAACTTAACAATTTCATTTTTCACCACTTCTTGAACTTTAGGATTCAAACGCCTTTGGGGTTGAATGACTGGTTTAAAATCATCTTCCATTAGGATTTTATGTGTGCAGAATGATGGACGTATTCCTTTAATATCAGACATCTTCCAAGCTATTACTCCTTTACGCTTTTCCAATACCTGCAAGAGTAATCTTTTCTCTCTTTCAGATAATATAGATGAGATAATTATAGGAAAACTTTCATTATTATGTAAATATGTGTATTCTAAATGAGATGGAAAATCTTTTAGCCATGGTTTCTTTTCATCAATCCCATTAGCACTAGCCGAATAAAGATGTTCATTATTAATATTTTTAGCCCCCTTGTTTTCCTGACCAATTGAATACGTTATATTGATATCATCAATACGCCATATTGACTTATTTACTTCTGAATTATTAATAAATTCACATACTATAGAATTATAACTTTCTTGATCCTCTTGACTAATTGTTTTTTCCAGATTATTGAGTAAAAATGAAGCTACTTGTTCATTTTATAATAACAGCTGGGTTTCCTCATTAATAGTTTCATCAAGATCATCAATACTATAGCATTCATCATCCTATGTAGAAGGTTTTTTCATCGATTGTTCCATATCAAAAATTACTTCATCATTACCTACCTTAAGTGTTAATTATTTTATTAAATACATCAATCATAGCACGGGCAGTGGCCTGAAAAGGTCTCCCTAATGTTATTGGAATTCTAGAGTCTTCTGGCATGTCTAAAATAACAAAATCAAAAGGTAAGACAAATTTATCGACCTTTATAAGGACATTCTTTACTATTTCTCTAGGATATTGAATTGACATATCAACTAGTTCTAAGATTATCTTAGTTGGTTTTGGTTCTCCTAAACCTAGTCTTTCATACATCAAATAGGGCATTAAGCGTATACCAGCTCCTAGATCTGCTAATGCATTATCAATATGTAAATCACTAATTTGACAAAGAATAGTAAAACTCCCTGGGTCTTTTTCTTTTGATGGCAGTTTGTTTAGTAGAACAACTGAGCATCTCTCATTCATCATTACTGTACAAGCCTCTTCAAGTTTGGATTTATTTGTTAATAAATTCTTCAAGTATTTAACATACTTTGGCATTTGTACTAATGCTTCAATAAATGGGATATTGATATGGAGTTGCCTTAGATTCTCTAAAAACTTCTGTTGTTGTGCTTCTTCTTTCTCCTTTCTCAACCGATTAGGGAAAGGAATCGATAGTCGTTGTAGCTCGATTGAGGGTTGGGTAATTCGTTCCTAAATTTTTGGGGATTCAATTTCCACAACAACTTCTCGTGATATTTTTGGCATATCATGTTGAAGTCTATAAGAGTCATTATGGTTATTATTAGCTTTGTTGATTTCTTTATCGTGAGTAACCCCAGATGTCATTTTTCCTCCTCTAGTTGTTACTCCTTTAACTTCGTGCCTTGAAAACAAAACATCATTTATAACCTTTGACAACTGATGTACTTCAATTTTTAGCTCACTTAGTAAGTTGTTTTGCTCCTTTAATAAAAGCTCGTTGGTTGTCCTAAATTCTCTTATGAATATTCTGATCTCCTCGTGTTCTCACATTCCTTCATCTATGAATTTAGCCAACATTTCATCGATAGTCAACTTCTTTTCAGGATAAGCAAACTGGTTGAAAGAGAATTTAAACATGGTTCCTGAAACAAAAGACAAGATTCAAAGCAAAACTATTCTAAAAAATAAAATGAAAAGCTAACTAAAATAACTATTGTATCAGACGATCAATACGCCGTATTCAGTAGACTAAATACGTCGTATTGATGTTTGATGTCGAATACACTGTATTGATTTTAAAAAGTGGATACGCCGTATTCAAAGGTATGAATACGCTGTATCGGGTATTCGATCAGAAAGTAAACAGCAGGTAAAAATGCAGAAAAATAATAAAAACACTAAATAATAAAAATACACAATAACAAACTAATAAAAACTAAACTAAATATACAAAATCTAATCTAAAATACCAATAAACAAGTATTAAACAATTTCACTCCTCGACGACGGCGCCAAAAAACTTGATGTGTTGTTTAGTATAGGTAATTATATTATCAAGTTTTACTATTTATATTTTGCCGACTTTACCTATTAACTAAGACTAATGGGCAGTATATTCGATCGATTATAGGTTCGTTGGTAAGTAGGGTGTCGATCACTAAGAGTAAGCGTTAACACTTTAATTTACTACTCCCTCCGTCCTAAAATAAGTGTCCAGTTTAAATTTTTAGAGTCAAACCGGTTCAACTTTGACCATAAAATATTTTTTTTATGTTATAAAATATTTGCTAAAAATTATATCAATGAAAAATACACTTAAAAATCAATGTGTTCATATATTTTGCATCAAGTATTATAAAACACACACAAAGATATGTAAGGTCAAAGTTGAACCAGTTTGACTATGAAAAGTCAAAGTGGACACTTATTATGGGACGGAGGTAGTAATATTTTAGTTATCTATGTTAGTTCTAATTAATCCTAATTAAACTTAAACTAACGCAAAGAGGAGGGTTTCAGCCTAAGTGACTGGCATGAGTTTTGGTTTAATCTAAACTAATATGGCAATAAATGAGACAAGTAACACACACAAGCAGATAAACAAACGATAAAGAAGCGGTCAAGTACTTATGTAAGGAAAATGTATTAACCAAGTTTAATTAAATAATATGTATGAATTGTTTATTTGTGCAATGATTGTACTATTCTCGTTGGTGGTATATCATTCCTAAGTTAGGTGGTACTTCTCCTTAGACTCTAGGTTTATATTATAATTAATCCTGTCATAATTAACCAAACTTGCATAAAGTTCACACCGTTAATTATAATCTATATAGGTGACAATATTGGTATCGATATTGAAACCTAGCTCATCGAGGCTTTACCAACTTATGCCTAATTGTTATTTATAAACTGGTAGTCTACAATCCACTAAACTACCCCAAGGAAACATAATGTTATTTGTAATCCTAAGATACCTTGGTCTGCCACTCACTTAACCAAATGGTAGAACCAGGATTTTATTTATAGTCCTATTTGATCTAGATATATAAATAAACTGTATGTAGTATCTATCCCAGACTCTAGTCTACAGCCCAAATAACGATTAGTTACAATGCTTTATTTGTAATCCTAGATCCAGTTGAATGATAGATGAAAACATAATCAAGCAAAAAACGGGTATGAAGTGATAAACATAATTAACATGCAACGAAAGAGTAAACAATTGATATAAACAAATCAAAACATCAAATCTTCATAAACCTGGCTAATACATATAGGTATTAGCCCATAGTCATTGTAACAATACACAATATCATAGACGAACGATTAAAGTAAAGAAAAATGTTACGCTAACCGAACGCTTATAGCAGAGTATAATTGATGCACTTGCAGGACCTTATTGGCTTCTAAAATCGTCTGAGAATCGTACTCGGTGGTTAAAATATCTTATATGCACTTATTGCCTCTTAAAACCAACTGTTAGGGTTTTCTTTATATAGGCTCTGAAATCAGGTCGATACGCCGTATTGGAGGGACCCGATACGGCTTATTGAGGGTCTTCAGCATAGGCTCCATGATTATAATATTCTGGAATAATCTTCAACCGCCACTGAATACGGCGTATTGAAGTCTTAG
>BQNB010088508.1:0-27645 GCA_026074375.1 Tanacetum coccineum | reverse complement strand
ATTCTTCCTAACTTTCTTAGGCTCTTCTTCACTAGACTTAGCTTTACTGTTCTCAACTACAGGCTCATTAAAAAACTCATCTAAACCAGTAAAAGACAAGTCACGTGTTGGAGGCATGAAATTTCCTGTGTAAGGAGGTGGAACTGTATTATAACCTAAACCTTTCTTGTAATTGTCAACTATCTGACACTCTATGATCTTGTTTAAACTTTTAGATGCATTTTCAAATTTGTCTACATTAAATTGAATGCCATCTTTTTCTTTTTGAACTATTTCAAGCTTTTTCCTAAGCTCTCCAATAGTTATTTCTCCTACTTGAATATCTCATTTTAAGCCATTAATTTTTTCAACACAAACAGACTCATTCTTTTTATAAAATTCAAGTTTTTATTCCACTGACTCTAAACCTGTTTTATAACCTAGAACCATTAACTCAGATTTCTTAAAATCTTTTAATAGTTGATCATATTGAGATTTAAGAAGTTTAACAGTTTCCAAACAAGATTTAGAACAAGTAGAATCATTGGATACCTCTGAGTCAGAACTTGAAGATGAGTAAGCTATGAGTGCATAATTAGGCCCTTCCTCTGCCTGATCACTCCAGTCATATCCACCATGACCATCACATGACACCAAAGTTGTGGAAGTAGATGTTTCCCTTTTGACGAGCAACACAGGTTTGATCATTTTTAAAAAGTTTGGAAGGTAAACCTCTTACAAGATTTCCCTTAACCAATTTATTCATGGTTTTAAAATTTAAGTGACCTAGCCTTCTATGCCAAAGTTTAGATTCATCAGATGTGGCTTTTACAAAGAGGCAAGTTTGGAGACAAAACATATTGTTTGGAGACAAAACAATACATTCAGTGTCATTAAAAAGAACACTATTCTTTTTATCACACATTTGTGAGACACTAAAGAGATTAAACTTTAACTCTCTCACAAAATACACATTTTTAAAATCTAGATTACCAGTTTTAATGGTACCTTTTTCTATTATTTTTCCTCCTTTGGGGTTCCCTCCAAAAGCAACATATCCTCCATCTATCTCTTCATAGTTTGTAAGATAGGACATGTTCCCTGTCATGTGCCTTGTGCATCCACTATCAATCACTCCTTGATCATGTAAATCCATTTGTGGATTGCCTTGCACATTAAATAAGAAAATTACTTTCTTTTTGGGACCCAAGCCATCACTGACTTGGATCTACCTTGTGTATTAATATAATCAAACTTTTTTAGGGTGATTGATCCACTGTTGTGTTTAGAAACATGGTCTAAAACTTTATTCTTTGATTTCCAAACCCAACAAGCTGAGGCCTTAACAACATTAAAATTATTTCCCTTAACAGCATTAACTACTGCTTTTGGTCTAACAATATTAATTTTTTTACCCCTAACAGTATTAATCCTTTGATCAATATTACTGTTTTTAAATGATGTGTTCTTATGAATGAGCCTCTTAACAGTTGAATATGCTTTTTTAGAAAGATATGACATTTGGTCTAGCAGCATTCACTGTTGTTTTTGAGTGAGCAGTATTAACTTGTCTAGCAGTATTAACTGATACTGCTGTTTTAGAAATATTTTGTCTAGCAGTATTAATTGATACTAAGCCAAACTTCATTAGTACTACTCTTGGAACCATGTTCTTTTTAGCACATGGGTGAGTCTTTTTAGCAAAGTTTTGATGATTCACCCTTTGAGCATTGTTCCAAACAGGTTTCACCATTATTTGATTTTGATGGTAATTGCAATCTACCTGCAAATGATCAAAGCTTCCACACACATAACATGCCTTATTAAACATCTCAAAATTGCTTCCTAGTTTTTGAGACATCATATTGTTCTAATTTCTTTGATTGCCTCTTGGACTATGAGTGTTTTGCCTATGTTGCTCAACTTGTTTAATAGTTTTCCTAGCAGTTTTTTCTTGTTGTTTAGATTTGACAAACTCTTTCTTAACAATACTAGGCCTAACTGTTTTCTTTTCAGTTTTAGGCTGAGACACATCCTCTTCCTCATCATCTGACACCCATTCTTTAATAATTGGGGCATCATCATTCTTCCTAACTACCTTAGGCTCTTCTTCACTAGACATAGCTTTATAGTTCTCAACTACAGGCTCATTAACAAACTCATCTAAACCAATAAAAGACAAGTCAGGTGTTGGAGGCATGAAATTTCCTGTGTAGGGAGGTGGAACTGCATTATAATTTTTATAGCCTAAACCTTTCTTGCAATTGTCAACTATCTGACACTCTATGAGCTTGTTTAAACTTTTAGATGCATGTTCAAATTTATCTACATTAAGTTGAATGCCATCTTTTTCTTTTTGAACTATTTCAAGCTTCTTCCTAAGCTCTCTAATAGCTATTTCTCCTATATGAATTTCAAATTTTAAGCCCTTAATATCTTGTAAATAAATAGACTTATTTGCTTTATAAACTTTAAGTTTTTCTTCCACTAACTCTAAACCTGTCTTATAACCTAGAACCATTAACTCAGATTTCTTTAAATCTTTTAATAGTTGATCATTTTGAGATTTAAGAAGTTCAACAGTTTCCAAACAAGATTTTGAACAAATAGAATCATTGGATACCTCTGAGTCAGGACTTGAAGATGAGAAAGCCATGAGTGCATAATTAGGCCCTTCCTCTGCCTGATCACTCTAGTCATATCCACCAAGACCATCACATGACACCAAAGCTGTGGAAGTAGATGTTTCCACAGGCACACTCCTTCTTGAGCTTTCTTTGTTCTTGTTGTCTTGATTTCTTGCACTCCCTAGCAAAATGTCTCCTCTTGTGGTAGTTGTAGCACTCCACTTTGGACTTATCAAAACCAATAGTCTCATTGCCATTAACAGTAAGCTTCCTTCTTGTATTCTTTAAAAACCTTCTAGCCCTCATAGTCAACATGGCCATTTGCCATCTCAAATCCATCTCTTCAATGTCATCTGGATGGATTTGTTGCAAGTCCTCATGTACAAGTTGAGGACTATTTGGTTGACTAGCAAAGAATACACAAATAACAACATCACTCAAGTTATCAATATTTATAGAGTTAGCAGCATTAACTTGAGTGCTAGCAGTAGAAACTCTATGAGCAGTATTAACTGCTTCATTAGTGTTGCTAGTGTTGTTATTTGAAGAGGACACAAAAGCCATGTTCTGTGTGCTTGAACTTGAGCTAGACATCCCTTTAACTTCTGGTTCATACACCTTGAGGTTGTTGTAGAGATCATCCATGCTCATTGTATCCAAATCAGCTTTATTCCTCCACACAACAGCATGTGTGTTCCACTCAGGTGACAAACTTCTTAATAACTTTTGATTAACATCTTCTTGTGAAAGCTTTTCATCCAAAAGCTCCAACTGACTCACAAGCTTTTAAAGCCTATCAAAAGTTTGATCAAGCATCTCTGAGCTTGGAGCAGTGAAGTTTTCATATTGCTGCTTTAAGAGATTCCTTTGAGTCTTTTTAGTAGCTGCATTCCCACCAAATCTCTTTTCAACAGCTTCCAACAACTTCTTAGCATCCTTTATAGAGTTAAACTTTAACTGATGTTCATTGGGAATGCCCATCATTAAAGTACTTCTAGCTTTCACCTCTAATCTTCTCTAAGCCTTTTCTTCAGCAGTTGTAATAGGCATCACTGTCACAACACCTTCCATAATTGTTGTTTTTGGCAAGGTTGCACCATTCTCTATGACTTCCCACAGTGCATAGTCTATCATCTGGATATATTGTTCAATCCTCATCCTCCATATCTCAAACTCACCAGGTTTGAGCATGGGAACTTTGGATGCAGCCACCATGTGTGCAGAGTCTTGATCCATATCTTTTAGCAAAAGATCTTGTGTATAAAAACAGGTTCTTCTTATTCAAAGCTTTTCAACAAGCTCTGATACCACTTGTTGATCCCACTTCAATAGATCGAATTCCTTAAGCTTGTTTAAGGTTTAGTTATATTAGATAAATCTAACACAACTATAGTAAAAGCTTTGTTTGAATGTATTAAAGATTATGCGGAATCTAATCTTTAATATTAAGAAGAATTATCAATGAAACAGTAATTCCATGAATATATAATTCAACAAACGGGCTCTAATATTATTAATGATAATAATACGAATACTCACAAAGTATTAGGGTTACAAAGACCTTGAAGCTATGAATTATACGACTAAGATTGATAAAAATTGATTTTGATACATCAAACTCTATGCCCTAGGACCTCCTTTTATACACCAAAGAGTCCTAGTCGGCTTACAATACTTTCCTAAGTATATAAAATCTTTTCTATAAATAACTAATACATATCAAGTAAGCAGTACTAACTACTTAGAATATTTTCTTGAGCAGTAGTAACTCTTCAGCAACATTAACTTCAAGCAATCTTTGTACTAGAAGTAGTAACTTTCACTAGCATCATTAACTTTTGTACCAGTAGTAGTAACTACTTAGTATATTTTCTTTGAAGTTCATGAGCAGCACTAAATCTTCACTAACAGTACTAACTTCAGCTGAGTAGCATTAATAAAAACATAAGCAACAGTAATCTAAACAACATCAAGAAGACTTTTAATCCCAACACAACGAGAATTGTTCAGATCAATGCCTATGTTAGCCTTAATATTGAGCCGAACAAGGCTCGGCTACAAATTATAGAAGCTCGGTCTTTAATTAATTATATGTTGTAATAGGCTAGCAAGGGTAAACGGGCCCGTTTATGTAATCTAATTGGTCACGTGTATCGGGCGTAAGCCCAACCAAAACCCGAGCCCAGTCTGTGTTAGAAAAGCTAGGCGTCCAACATGAGATGTCTAACTATAAATACCCCTCTCCAAGGATGGAGAGGGTGTTGGTTCATTTGTAACATTTTCTCTTACAAGTTAATTCAACCATTCTTTACTTTCTCTCTCTAAACTTCTTCCTACTTCCTTCTCTTTTCTTGGTTATTTCGTGTACCACATATGAAGTGTAAGTAATTACGGGTTACTGACATTTGGTATCAGAGCCAGGTTAGCTCTTGGGACGACCTCGGATTTACCAAATCTACACTACTCACGATCGTGTTCTCTGCCCGTTAGTGCGTTTGTAAAGGTGAAGCGAGTTTTATAAATTTAAAACTTGGTAAATAATTATTTAAAAGAAAAATCACATCACCTAATGCCTCTTATCACTTGGTAGAAATCTTAACAACATGAATAGCGATCTCACTATCATTTCACGAAATAGCATCGTAAATCAAGTTCTAGAATTTATAATAGTGCCAGTACACTCTCATAAAAATTAAAGATGAATGCTTTTATATTCCTAAAGATCTAGGGGCGAACCTCGCATTTTTTGGGTGAAATGTTTTTGAGTGGTAGGGTTTTTTGCTAGTCATATAACTCATATCCATGAGACGCTTTTAATACTATAGTTTAATCGATATATGCCATAAAAAAATTGGGTTAAAATTACCGTCCCAAACTATGTTTCGGTATATTACTTATCATTTTAAGAACAAAGCAAATGCAATTGAAGGAATAGTTGCAAAGGCTTTTATTTCCCTCCTACACTTATTTTGAACATTGTCCCCAATGTTCTATGAGTACCCGAGAACGAATAAAGGGAAAATAAGAAAAGCGAGAGAAACTAATACTCCCCTGGTTTTGCTCAATATCGGAGAAGAAACAAGATAATTTTAGCTAAATTTTCATCCAAGAATCGTCCAAATGAAAATCCAAAGAAGTTCCGGACTCTCCTCATCTAGTATAACCTGGAAATCAAAGACAAAAACAACTATACCAAGCGTAAAATTCGGCGGTAAATGATATATAACCCTTATTAATTAAGTATTAGACTCTATGAAAGCAATAAAGATAGGATGTATGTACTAATGTAATTGTCATTTTCTACTAGAATTAGGAAAATTAAAAATACTGGAAATTCTAAAAAAATAACTTTTCAAAGATTCAAAAAAATACGAAATTTCCTGTAGCTATGATGGTGACGCCGTCAAGATTAAATCTTGACGTCATCTCCACCCACTGTGAAGTTTTATAAATTCGTTTTTCAGAAAAATTTCTACAAAATAACCATTAATTATTTCCTAGAAAAATTCTTTGCATAAACCACAAAAATGGTTAGTACAAACATATGACTCAAAACAAACAAACAAAACATAAAATGTGAATTAATCTAAGTTATTTATTTTATATGTTTGGAAATTTTGGTTCTTAGAAACCGAATACTTTCCCTACACTTATTTTATGTAAAATACCTTTGATTGCAATTAAGACGAGGTAAAATACAAAACCAAGCATGATCACATTTAAGAACAAATAATAAAGATAAAAAACACACGACACTCCTAAAATGCATGAAATAAAATATTGAGTTGCCTCCCAATAAGCATTTTTCTTTATTAACGAGTCTTCTAGCTAGACTCGGAGTAACTCTTTTAGGAATCATGAAAATTTTCCAAGTTGATCATCTCGGTTGGATTCTCATTGTCGAATAGTTTCCTAGTTGTGCGAATTGATTGAAAGATTCTATTAAATTTCTCTCCATTAGGGTGAATCAATTCAAATTTAATGTGCCACATACCTTCTCCATCTTTTGGTGGCTTATTCCAATCTATTTTCTTTTCAATCAACTCTTCCGACTCCCACATATTTCCATTTAAATTGATAACTATAGTTCCTAGGAATTCTACCATCTTTCTAAACACTAAGACACCCTTAAAGGGGTTGAGCTCGGCATCCCTAGAAATTTCCATTCCTCAAGTAAATGGTGATTCATAAAGTCCTTTTTTGCATAGTAAGGGGGTCGGGCACCTATCCTATCTATACTATGTTATGGTTCATAAGACTTTCGTTCTCCTAGGGTAGTCCAACAGGGTACATCCTCAACACCTAGGTCTATTTCCTTAACTCTAAATATTGACCTAGTAATTCCTTCGCCTACCGCTATTTTGGCTTTCTTATAATCTATTACGGCGCTAGCCGTTGCTAAAAATCTTCTTCCTACAAGTAAGGGGCGCGGGGTCTTTTTCCATATCAATGACATAAAAGTCCTCTAAAAGTCTTAACTTGCTTATGTGAACATCTACATTCCTTACAATTTGTACAGGATATGACTTGGTTCCATCCGCTAATCCTAGTATAATTTTGGTATCTTCAAATAATCTAATTTTAAGCTTTTGAAGTGATATAATGGGATTAAAGTCACACAAGACCCTAAATCGGGGGGGGGGGGTGGTGCTAAGGTATCAAAAGGCTTGGGGTCTCCTAGTCTATAGGGTAAGGTAAATAATCTGGGATCCTTTAATTTCTTTGGCATTTCTTCTTGAATGAATGCGGACCTATTTTTACCTAACACTAAACTCTTTACATATTTATCCAAAATTACATTGTACATTAAAGCATGAGCTAGAACTTCAAGAACCGGTAAGATAAGATGAAAATCCTTAAATTCATCATCTAAAGCTTTTACGGGTTCTTTTTATTTTGGTGTTCCAATTTTATTGATCGTTTTAAAAGTTAACTTGTAGTGCCTTTATGAAATCAATTTGTATGGTTGAAACACGTTTTAATAGCATTGACTGAATTGAGGGGACGGGATGAGCTTTGGGGATCTTCTGTCGAGAAGGAAAGAGCAAACGAAACTGAAGAGGTGGGGTTAGCATTCAATTTCGGGTTCTTAACCGTATCACTTGGGAGTGCTCCCGTCATTTGGTCATTGATGGCCTTCAAGAATGTGTCAATTTGATTAGTCCTCTCGCTTTGGTTGTGTTTATGAAATATGGCTTCAAACTTAGACACCAAGCATCTTGAGATGCCATAAAGTTTAACACCAAATACTATAGATATTTTAATAGATTGTTAATATTTTGGGGGTTGTTATTGAAGGGGCGATTCATGAATGAACCGTTTGATTGAAAACGATTAGGTGGGTTTGAAAAATTATTTTGTGAATTTTGAGGTTGCCTCCACCTAAGGTTTGGGTGACTTTTCCATGATGGATAATAGGTGTCCACCAATGATATTTTTGCTCGGGTTTATGAAAGTGAACCATTTACCTCTTTCTTCTCGTACTGAATAGATGTATAATCAACAAAAGCTTGCTCGGAATTTTCCATGCAATATAAATTTCTCGCATGAAGAAGCAATTTTTGTTCACTTGAACGGATGGTTTAGGAGAAAGATGAGCTTCCATCAAGCGTTGGACTTGATTTTCAAGCTCAATGATACAACGGTCGGATGCATTTGGGACATCATGAGGCAAAGAGATTGCCTTGACCGGTTTTGCGAGGTCTCTTGGGTCATTCCAACTTTCTTTGTCATAGAGGGCGAGGTCCTCTATATGTGCCTAAGATTCTTTTGGCATTTTTGTCACTAGCTTACCCGACCGACCGATTGATCGATGTGTGCGCCTTGTAGTTTGGGATTGACATGATCTAATAAGATTTGAAACTTAAGGCCAAAGATTCGATACCACAGATGAAGAGGGAAAGAAAAAAAAGAATTTTTGAAGTAAGTCCTTAAAATGAGTTCATGCTTCGGAAAGAGATTCACCTTGATGTTGTTGGAACATCAAGATGTCATTTTGGAGTTTGGCAGATCTTCCCGGTAAAATAAAAAGAGCAAGGAAACGGGTAGTGAGATCCTCCCAAGTAGAGATGGATCCCGCGGGTAGACATTCAAACTAATGCGGTGGGTTGCACACAGAAGTTTTACAACCCTCCTAGGCAATTGTACCTAATCGTTGTAGTGTAGTATAGGCAAGACTCGGGGGGAGGTTATTATCGTTCTCTAGGTAATAATTTGGGTAGGCTCGAATTGTATGTTCACTAGGGTCTAAGGGTTGAAGGAAGATTATTTTTATGTTTTTATATTTTTTAGAAAGCAAGTAAATCTTGGGTTTTAATAGGGGGTTAATGAAACTACTAAATTAAACTACTCCTGGTTATGAAAGAAAAGTAAAAGTGATGGGAAAAACTAATATGTTTAAACATACGTGTTTACCTAATCATGCACTACTCTCTAGTTGTCTTCTCAGATTTTATTGCCCGTCACCCTCGTTAATGTAATGTGTAAGTATTTATTAATTTAAAAACTTAACTCAAAATCCATCCAAAGGTGATCTAGATATGAAGATCTAATCACATGTATCCTCTAACCTAGCCGCGTTTCCTTAGACGTCTATGCTATACAATCAAATAACTAATTTTCTAAAGCCTAGCATGCACAACATTAACAAAAAGCAATAATAAAAGATCTAACAACTAGGTTTCATGCAATTATAAGCAAACATAATTAAATTGAAATGGAAGAACAATTAATCAAACAACACATAGACATATTGAATGATTAAAAGGGTAAAAGAACTTCACTTTAATTAAACATGGAGTATAAGTGATTACAAAAGGGTTTAGAAAACCTAAAATTCGACCACAATGGCTGCAACAAAGATATCTCACGATACTCTATGTTTTTCCTCTCTAAAATATGAAAAATCTTGACGTCGTCAGCCTGCAAAATCTTCTACGGGCTTCTTTAAGTCGGCTACCTTAACGTCGTCACAAAAGGTTATGACGTCGTCGCCTTGAAACTTTGACGGCATCAGAGGAAATCCTGACGTTGTCTCCACGCACTATAAACCATAGCTTGATCAAAATCTTGTAGAGTTGCGTTCATGTCACGTTTCTTCCTAAATTAAGCCCAAGTCATGTGCTTTTCCTCCAAATGCTTCCCAAATGCTAAAACATTGGAATATACTGGACTTTGATTGTAGTAATCCAATTCTTCATGTCAGCCACTACACCATCACTCTTCTCATCTCTTGAGAAGTCAAATATATAGCCTCTTCCTAAAGGCATGCATATTTAGATCAAATGGGAAGTTTAAAATGCTTATTTTTCTACAACCACTTTAACTTTCATTTGACTAGCATCATTAACAGTTTGAAGTTGCAACAGTAATAACATTGTTTAGTGTTAGTAACATTATCTTCCTTCTCTTGATCTTTACATTTACTATCTTTTCTTGGATCTTCATTAACCTTCTTTTCATCATTAGTTGAAGGTTTGAATCCATCATCATGAGAACTCTTTGGATCTTGGGAAAATGGTGGATCAACAATCCATAATGGTAGCAAAATGTAATCTTTGACAGGTTCTGTCTCCTTTCTAGCTTGACCTGCATTATCACTTGCTTTTGTACCTAGCAAACCATAGTCAGTGTACCTGCATACAATTGTCTCTAATTTATTGTGTCTAGTTATTGTATCAAATCAATAGCCAATCATGGTCCACTAACTAAAGCATTAGGTGAACCTCACTAAACCTAATATTCGAGTTTTTTTCCACTATCCTTGTTCTAATATTGAATACTCTAAAGGCTTTTCTATTCAAAGAGTATCCAACAAAGAAAACTTCATCAGCCTTACCATCAAATTTGCCTAAATGATCTATGGTATTGAGAATGGTAACAGGACCACCCAAATGGTCTCATAAAACTTAAAGTTGGTGTTCTACCATGAAAAAGTTCATATAGGTCTTGTTATGAGGCTTAACTACTAACACTCTATTTTGTTCACAAAGCAAGCAGTATTACTGCTTCTATCTTCTGCCCCCAAAAAAAAAAAAAGTAGATAGCAACTTTAAATCAGCTAGCAGAGTCCTAGCAGCCTCAATTATTGTCAAAAATTTTCCTCTCAGCAACTCTATTTTGTTTGAGGAGTATCTAGCTACACTAAAATTATCTAAAATAACCCTTCATATTTCACAAAACTAATTCATTTCTCTGTTTTTGAACTCAGTCCCGTTATCACGTCTAATCACCTTAACCTTATGATTTACTAGATTTTCTATCCCAGTTATAAAAGACTTAAGAATGCCACTATTCTCATCCTTAGTAGCTAGAAAAAAAACCCATGTAAACCTACTGTAATCATCTGTGACAACTAGGCAATACATTTTCTTCATAAGGCTTTTTACAAATGTTGGACCAAATAAATCCATATGTAACAAATGTTAAGGAAGACTGATTGAGATCTTTGTTTTATTGGACTTACAAGAGGCTCTGTGTTGCTTTCCCTTTTGACAAGCAACACATGTTTGATCATTTTCAAAAAGTTTGGAAGGTAAACCTCTTACAAGATTTCCCTTAACCAATTTATTCATGGTTTTAAAATTTAAGTGACCTAACCTTCTATGCCAAAGTTTAGATTCATCAGATGTGGCTTTTACAAAAAGGCAAGTTAAACCTCCTTTAGGAACTATGTTCTTTAAATCAACACTATACATATTGTTCTTTCTAGGAACTCTAAGTAAAACTTGACTTTTATCAATTAACTTAAAGTTTGGAGATAAAACAATACATTCAGTGTCATTAAAAAGAACACTATTTTTTTATCACACATTTATGAGACACTAAAGAGATTAAACTTTAACTCTCTCACAAAATACACATTTTCAAAATTTAGATTACCAGTTTTAATGGTACATTTTCCTGTGATTTTCCCTCCTTTAGGGTTCCCTCCAAAAGCAACATATCCTCCATCTATCTCTTCATAGTCTGTAAGATAGGACATGTTCCCTGTCATGTGCCTTGAGCATCCACTATCAATTACTCCTTGATCCTGTAAATCCATTTGTGGATTGCCCTGCATATTAGATAGGAAAATCAGTTTCTTTTGGGGACCCAAGCCATCACTGACTTGGATCTGCCTTGTGCATCAATATAATCAAACTTTTTTAGGGTGATTGATGCACTGTTGTGTTTAGAAACATGGTCTAAAACTTTATGCTTTGGTTTCCAAACCCAACAAGCTGAGGCCTTAACAGCATTAAAATTATTTCCCTTAACAGCATTAACTACTGCTTTTGGCCTAGCAGTATTAAATTTTTTACCCCTAACAGTATTAACCTTTTGATTAATATTACTGTTTTTAAATGTTGTGTTCTTATGAATGGGCCTCTTAACAGTTGAATGTGTTGTTTTAGAAAGATATGACATTGGTCTAGCAGCATTTACTGTTGTTTTTGAGTGAGCAGCATTAACTTGTCTAGCAGTATTAATTGATACTAAACCAGACTTTATTAGTACTGCTCTTGGAACTAAGTTCTTTTTAGCATAGGGGTGAGTCTTTTTAGCAAATTTTTGATGAATCAACACCGATTTGAGAATTGTTCCAAAACAATTTACCAATCCTTTGATTTTTGAAACTGTTTTTGATGGTAATTGCAATCAACTTGCAAATGATCAAAGCTTCCACACACATAACAGGCCTTATTAAACATCTCAAAATTACTTCCTAGTTTTTGAGACATCATATTGTTCCAATTTCTTTGATTGCCTCTTGGACTGTGAGTGTTTTGCCTATGTTGCTCAACTTGTTTAACAGTTTTCCTAGCAGTTTTTTCTTGTTGTTTAGATTTGACAAACTCTTTCTTAACAATACTAGGCCTAACTATTTTCTTTTCAGTTTTATGCTGAGACACATCCTCTTCCTCATCATCTGACACCCATTCTTCAATAATTAGGGCATCATCATTCTTCCTAACTACCTTAGGCTCTTCTTCACTAGACATAGCTTTACAGTTCTGACTACAGGCTTATTAACAAACTTATCTAAACTAGTAAAAGAGATAAGTCGGGTGTTGGAGGCATGAAATTTCCTATGTAGGAGGGTGGGATTGCATTATAATTTACATAGCCTAAACCTTTCTTGCAATTGTCAATCTTCTACACTCTATAGTACTTGATATATTAACTTTTAATGCATGTTCACATTTTATCTACATTAATGAATGCCTTCTTTTTCTTTTTGAACTGTTTCAAGCTTCTTCCTAAGCTCTCTAATAGTTATTTCTCCTATGTGAATTTCAAATTTTAAGCCCTTGATATCTTGTAAATAAATAAACTTATTTGCTTTATAAACTTCAAGTTTTTCTTCCATAGACTTTAAACCTATCTTATAACCTAGAACCATTAACTCATATTTCTTTAAATCTTTTAATAGTTGATCATTTTGAGATTTAAGAAGTTAAACAGTTTCCAAACAAGATTTTGAACAAATAGAATCATTAGATACCTCTGAGTCGGGACTTGAAGATGAGAAAGCTATGAGTGCATAATTAGGCCCTTCCTCTGCCTGATCACTCCAGTCATATCCACCAAGACCATCACATGACACCAAAGCTGTGGAAGTAGATGTTTCCACAGGCACACTCCTTCTTGAGCTTTCTTTGTTCTTGTTGTCTTGATTTCTTGGAGCTCTACAATCCCTAGCAAAATATCTCCTCTTATGGCAGTTGTAGCACTCCACTTTGGTTATCGCATGTTTCTTCTCTATTATTGAGCAAACCAGGGGAGTACTAGTTTCTTTTACTTGTTTTCTTTTTCCTTTATTCATTTTTACGGGTACTTCTATAGAACATTGGAGACAATGTTTAACTTGAGTATAGAGGGAAAATAAGCCTTAGAAACTATTCCTTCAATTGTCATTTGCTTGCTCTTTAAAATGATGGGTAACATATCAAAATATAGCATAAAAGGTAATTTTGACCAAAATTTAAAATTTTTTACGACACATATCGACGAAAATCGAGTATTAATAGTGTCTCATGGATAGGAATGTGTATGACTAGCACAAAAACCCTTAGAATTCCACCCCAAAAATGTGAGGTTCGCCTTTAGATCTATAGGAATTCGGGTATCCATTATTGATACCCAAGATAATTTATACCTTTAGCTTTCTCGAGTTAAGGTTCGAATGCAGTCATATGTGTCTATTCTGCCGTTACGGATGTGTATGTATGGTCTTTGTCACCTTTTCTAGAGCATTGATATCTGTATTAAATTATATGAGTGTACCGATAGTATATTAAATTCTAGAACTTGTTTTTGTGATGCACCCCAAGACCGCATAGTAAGTATTAAGATTTGCTAGAAAAGAGGCACTAGGATTAACCCATGTTTTAAACCTGTAACAGTTATTATGGTCACCTTGACTATATAACTATCTCACACCCTTGTCATGCACTCATTTTTAGTACAGGATACCCCTAGTACAACCCTCCGAGCCTATCCTTTTTCATGGTTCTCGTAATTTTTTGGTTAATCCGGACTATTAATGAAGAGCATTGTCACCCTTGAACCAATTGTTACACCTAAATCGCCTTAGCCTACCTTGTATATGTACTCGCTTTTAGTACATTATTGTTTTAACCCAAGTTAATTATTGAGTACACGGTTGTTAAGTCCTTATCCTTGTAAATACTATTTTGGGACGATTGGGATTCATAGTAGTATTCATCTTATAAAGAATTGGGTAAGAAGTAATTTATTACCCCTAATAGAGCTCAATAAGCTCCATGTTATGTTGATCCATCTCAAATCGGGTCATTAGTTAGAGTGTAAATATCAAGTATGTAAAAGTTCAAATGTAGGGGTGTATCTATAAACCCCCATGATGTATTATATGTTTAAGCAATGGCAGGGCAAAAGTGTATGAAAAAATGTATATAATAAAGAGTGAAAAAAAATGTACGGGCTGCCATGTGATTATGTCTATGTTTATATTAGAGTTAAGAAAAGAAAAAGAAAGAGATTGGTGTAGAGTTTTGTAGAGTTTGTATATTTTATCCGAGTCTTTGGCTTAGCAACTAAACCAACGTGTGTTCTTATAAATAATTAGCTACCCCTTCCACTCTAAATTTACCCAAAAGTCACCACCCGAATATATCCCATCCGTTTCTGTCTCCGTTAATGTTATCTTACACCTACACCCCACAACCCTTTAAAATACCTCTTAGATAGTAATGAATAATGCTAGCTCCTAGCGGTAGAGGTTTGATCCTTTACCAAGCCAATGGTAATTTATATGCTATAACAGGTAACGAGTGTTAATTTTCTGTTTCCCACAGTTGTTATAATTTATTATACACCCGAGTGATAGAGAGAATTCCAAACACTTATGTGAGGTGCTAGTATATGCTTTATGTGCTTTTAATTACGAGGTCTGGAAGGTTGTGTTGTAAAATACTTTTAAAGAGTAGGTTAAATGACACTAATACTGCTATTGTCTAGGTAAAAAAGCCTATTTACTTGAGGACAAGCAAATCCTAAGTGTAGGGGTATTTGATGAGGTATTATTTTATACACTTTTTCGGGGTCATTTAACCTCCTAAATCATGCAAATATGCCCAGATTACGTGTTTAATCATTTGTTTTTAGGTTTTTAGCACTTGGATGGCTTTTGGAGGAAATACACGTGACTTGGGCTCATTTGGAGAAGAAACAGACAAGATTACGGACCTACACCAAATCTCTTGAAGATTTATGCATACAGTGGCTAGAGAAGGCATCGCAGGCATAAAGCGATGCCGTCGTGATCTATATAGTGACGCGTCAGGAATTTCCCGACGGCGTCAGGACGTGGCCGACTTAAAGAGGATCTAAAATCATCTACGTGGCGACGGCGTCAGGATCTCTAAGCGACGCCGTCGCGTCGATATCTCTATAAATATAAAACTGTTTTTAGGGTTTTAAGTGTGTAACTTTATATAAACCTAGGGAGACGAACCCTAGTCATTCTAGCAGCTTTATAGGTCGCTTTTAGGGCCTCAAAACCCTATGGTACTACCTTGAATCCATGTTTTAATCAAGTAAGGTTATTTATCATTAATCATTCAATATGTTTATGTGTTATTTGATTGATTTATCTTCTTGATTTCTTTATAGCATGCGAGGCTAAACCCCCCTCTGTATTTATCTATGATAGCATGAACCTTAGGTTGTAGATCCTCTTGATGTAGCTTTTTGTTGATGAATGTGCGCATTAGGCTTTAGAAAACCAGTTTTTGTCTGTATCGCTGTTGATATATTTAGGGAAACGCGAGTAGTGTAGAAAGGATACCATCGGTAACAGTCTTCATACTACCTTACCCATTATATGGTTGATCCCTCTTAAGTTATTTCACATGCATTTAATATACTCTTAGGGGCCTTGTAATAGTCTTCATACTACTTTACTTGTGCGTTGCCTTAACTAAATATTAAATAGATGGCGGGTTCGTGTAATCCGTTCATGACCTAGGAAATACTTACACAGATCATCACAAGTGTGACAAAGCAACGGATCTAGGAGAAGCAATCTGAGGAGTAGTGCATGATTAGGTAAATATATTTGTTTATCATAAAGTTATCACCAGTAGTTTAGATATTAATTAGTTTAGTTATTAGTTAAACAAATCAACCTCTCAAATCATGATATTTACATGCTTTCCTATAAATATAAAAACACAAAAAAGAATCTTCTCTCAACCCCGTAGAATTCTGTTAGACCGTGATCAAGCTTTCCCAACCTATTCCCCAAAAGAACGATAACAACCCACGAGTCTTGCCTATACTATACTGCAACGATTAGGTACACTTCCTAGGGAGTTGTAAAACTTCGTGTAGAAGTCCCTTACGACTACCGCACATCACCAATACCCGACCCTATTTAGAACTCGGGTTAGTCGGGTTGACCCGAATTGACCCAAATAAGATTTTTGACCCGAGTGACCCGACCCGAATAGACTTATTCGGGTTCGGGTTCGGGTTCGGGTTCGGGTCAGGTCAATTTTTTTGACACCCCTATATACAAGTATAAAAGTAATAAAACACAAAATACAAATAAAATTATTAAAAACTAGCTACAAGCATAAGAATATATCTAATTTGCAGTATACTTGAAATTAGTACTACTATATTTTAAGAACATATAAGTACACAGTCATATAGAGATATAGATTACATTGCCTATTGGTGTGGTGTCGCTATTGTCATTGACAGAAATTGTCGTAGTTGTAAGAGAGAGGCTGCAACTTCGGGTCATTAAACAACATATGATATCCGGTATAGAGGGAACCAAATTATTACATAATCAATTGGGTCTCTCCAACACAACAAATTCACACCACTATCCACTCAAACATTTCATCAAAAACTTGTATGCAACCCTCAAAAAAAACTCGAGAGAATAATTCTAAACAACAAAAACTTAAATGGGTCACATTTACATAACAAATTTATATCTTTTTTCATCTAGACATTTCATCAAACAGTTAATCGACAACCTAAAAAATCCATTTATAAAACTTACTATAGGAAGATTGCATAGCCATTGAAGATGTGGTTTATTGTTTTGTATTAGGGTAAAAGCTAATGATGCTCTATGTACTAAACAAAATGATTCATTATACATAATCAACTAAGGAAAATACCATTATAAACTAAGAAACCTGTTAAAATTTTGCACGTTTCGTCCCTGTGGTTAGAGAATCTTGCAGCATCTATACTTTTGGCCAATGGCCGTTTGTTTTTTGGGTTTTTTCTTTCCAGCGTATATCCTTTTAGCCAACGATTGTTTGTAATTATTTTTAATTTTTTTAGTTTATAATTTCTCATACGGTTTCATCCGATTTTATTCGTTTTTATACGTTTTATCTGTTTTGTACATTTTTATTCGTTTTTTTACGTTTTCATCCGTTTTTGTACCTTTTTATGTCTTTATAAGTTTTTATCCGTTTTGTACGTTTTCATCCGTTTTGTATGTTTTCATCCGTTTTGTACGTTTTCATCAGTTTTGGTATGTTTTTTAAGTTTTATAAGCTTTGTATGTTATTATACGTTTTGTATGTTTTCGTACGTTTTTATACGTTTTTGTACGTTTCTATACCGATAAAACTTACAAAAACTTAAAAAAAATGTTCAAAACTGTAAAAAAAAAAAGGTACAAAACTATACCAAAATGTACAAAACGTACAAAATTGTATTAAAACGTGCAAAAATGTATAAAAACATACAAAAACGAATATAAACGGATGAAAACAAATAAAAAAATATAAAACGGATGAAAACGGATTAAAACTTATGAAAAGCTACAAAAACGTATAAAATGGATAAACACGGGAAGAAAAACAATATAACGTATAAAAAACGGATTGAAAAGTTTATAAAGAATATAAAAAAACGGATAAATATATAAATGTTGTATGAACTTGTATGAAAAAATGTATGAACTTGTATAAAAACATACAAAACGGATAAAAACGTATAAAAACATACAAAAACGTATAAACAATTTTTTTTTAAATAATTACAAACAACCGTGGGAATGAACGATGAAGGATGACACGAGAGATTAATGTTAGAATGGTGTATCCTTTATGTTTGGTAGACCCCGTCTGTTAAACCACGATCTAGCCATCTAGGATATAATATTAATGTTCATATGAATAAACATAGCGGAATAGAACAATAATATACACAAGGTTTTCTATCAAACATTAAGCCTTCATTGTATTTGATCAGGATACAAAAGACTTACTAATCTACTAACTAACTATTATACAAAGCACACACACTTTGTAATCAGACTCTCATTGGAGAAGTCTGTGTTTTCTATTCTATTCTAGATATCTATACTAGACGCCTACCCCCTTTTTATATAATAGAGGGAGGTTACAATAAAACCCTAGCTTACATATTAAGCTAACCTAATATTACATCTTAAGTCCTTGTTGTTTCTTCTTTCTTTATTGTTGCATATAAGGTTTTGTAATCATCAAATCAGAATTCCCAACACCGTCTGTCTTGTTTGAGAAAGATAAACGTGAGAATCGTAGATTGGGCATTTTTATTTTTAGTTAAAATTTAGTGAATGAAAATTTCAATTTTTTATAAACCGTTGGAAAAAAGTATGACTAAACAGATTTTTAATTTTTTCCTTTTCATATGAATAATTTTCTGTAAAAATGGAAAAAATTTCACCAACTAAACGCGAATTGTGCTAAATCACATTTTCAAAATACATAAGTTTGTTTTAACTTTCTTTTCTATTAGCTTATTTTAATATAAGCCTATTGCAATGTTCAAATCATTTATGAATAAGTTGGTTACCCGTACAATAGGTTGATCACAAGGTGATCGGTCACCCTTCTCATAAAACATCACGCGCCCCCACTTTATGGGTACCTTGTTACGTGCCACCAACCAAAAAAAGGGGTGAAAGGTGAGTGACCTAACCTCTCGTATACCATGCATACGTGGGGCTCCATTGGTGTTTTTATTGTGAGTTATTTGATTTGTGAGTGTTGTTAGCCCGTATTATAGCTTGTATTTGTATTTGGACTCAAGCCCACATCTAGAAGGATCCAAACTATTGTATATATTGTTTTACATGTCTAATGAAACTCGATAGAGAAATTACCCAACCTATATGGTATAAAGTTACCATTCGATCCTAAAACCCTAAAATATTTCCGATCTCCATACCAAATCCCTAGCAGTTTTCTTTATTCGACGTGCAAGGTCACGTCCCTGTGCTTAGGTCACAAGGTTTGTTTTTTAAGTCGTGCGCGGTCATGGCAGTTTGTTCTTCGTGCTTAGGTCACGAAGCTGTTATAGTAGTGCAAGGTCACGCGTTTACTACATCGTGCTAGGTCACGAGTTTGTTACCTTTGTTTTTCACTTTATGTTCCTTGTGTACCAACAGTAGCCATATCCCAACCTAAACAGTTTCATCAAGCAAATTTTTTTCCTCCATACAAACCCTTGTTAATAGGCTCACATCTCTCAACTTGTCATCATGATCAGATCAGTGAAGTTGGATAATACTCGTACTGTTTCTAGTAACCAGGGGAATACCAGTAATGAATTATTAGTAGTTAATTTGCTTGGTCAATTAAGTATTACAAGTAGTGGTTGGAATAATTTGGCTCACTCTAATGTTACTGGAGGTGCGACTATTCCTTTAGTCCATAATACCACTCATGTGGCTTATCACACAAATGTCAATCCCACTAGTTTCTTGCCTGGCCTGGTCCAACAGCATATTTTATTTCCTAATAGGCCCATCTAGCGGCCCACCTGGCTTATTCAGAATCTAGTGCAGCCCGCAGGTTATTATCCTTCCGTTGGACCTCCAGGTTTCATACAACGTCAAGCTCAGCCCACTGGTACTATTGGTCAGACAGATCATACTGAGTCAACGGGACTCATGGTTATCCCGGGATAGGAGACCACCCTGCCTCATACTTTTACTACCGGGATTCTTTATGATTCGGCTACTGGCGGCTAGAATATAGATACAGTGCGAGCTCTCATCTCAATAACTCAATTACTAGTCTTAGTGAAAATTTTAATACGTGTATGTAACCATCTATCTCGGTTAGTGACGGTCATTCTATACCCGTCACTAATACGGGCTAATAACGCCTAGATTATACATGTTTTCGGTGGCGTTATTTATACATATTTTATCATTTCTCGTGAACTTTCGATACTTAATATCATGAAATACTTGCAGGTTCACTTAAAGACATCTCGAGCTCAAATCAAACAAATATTAAATACTTATACACTTTAGAAATCAAGATACAATAAAAAGATAAAGTCTCAAGCTGAAAAGTGAAATAGTGCGCCACACTTCTCCTCCAAGTCAAAGAACTAAAGACTAAGTCAAATTAGTGCATTAACTCCCTAAGTACACCGCACAAATTACTTTGTGTGCCGCACTTCCCATCTGTCTACGAAAATTAAATGAAGTCATAAATACTAGTGCATTAACACCTTAAGTACGCTGCACTTATAAAATTATGCGCCGCACTTTCACCCTAAAATCAGCCTATAAATAGGAGACGAATTTTCACCACAAATCATCCCTTCATACTCATTTCTCTCATATCACACACTCTCTCTCTCTTACCCTTATGATATCCTAAACCTTTTTCCAACCCTCTCCCAAGCATAAACACCACGCCTTTTGAAGAATCAAGATCAAACAACCAAGAATGAAGAAGAACATCATTCAGTTTATTGAAATAATGAAGTTTCTTGTTGAATCAAGTTATGTTATGAACTACATAGCCATGAGAGGCTAATTCTCTCATGACTACTCGGTGAAGTTATGATGATATATAAGTGTTTGGTATGATTGTGATTTCATTAATCTCAAGCTTATGTTGCACCCCTATTATATCATATCTTGTCAGTTTTGCTTATCAACGTAGATTATATAATCATATCGGTATAGGTCGAAAGACCCGTTATGATCCATATGGTTTTAAAGATTTGTCTATGGTCTTTATCGTCTATGTCGAGAAATCCACTTTCATAAATTGATAAACAAAATAAGCTTTGATATAATTTTGAGTGACACATCTGGTCTAGCCAACTAAATATAAGTCTTAAGTTAATTTGTGAAAAAGTTTTCTAACGAGAAATCCTTTTTTATAAGTTAAAGTTCCATCTTCGAGGTCTTAATCATTACCACTACTTATAAATTATTTTCACATATCCGAGTAGTCATCTTTATTATCACTGGTAAAATAAAAGTTATAAAATTGTTAAAGTCTATTTTCTTTCTGATTATTCGACTACTACTCAAATCCATGTGGACGACGTGGTCTTACCTAAAAAAGATTATACTATATACGTGGGTTATACTTTTACCCGTGTGTTTCCCTATAATAAAATTGGTATTTTCAGTCATTATAAATTTAAAGCTTTTGAAACACATCAAAGTTTTTGGCGCCGCTGCTAGGGATTTTTAAGGTTTTCTGTAGTCAAGTCTGGAAAATTACTTTAACTCCTCCTCTTTTTAAAAATCGCCGTATAGTTTTCTGGCAAACTGACCCAAACAATTTCTCCTTTGGATGCATACACGTGCTTCCAATTATAAACTTGTTGAACCATTACCCGAACCTGAACGTACTTTGAATCGAAGACTTCATCGACGAAACAGAAGAGTTCCATCCGATCAAAGAAACAACCCACTTCAACACCCGAGAGTTGTCTATCCGCCAATTCTCAACATCAATTACTTCTGTTACTTTCTTGATATTCTTCGAAATTATGATCCAATGGATGATGAACTCATGTGGGCTGCCGACCGTGTTGTCGCTCCGACTCTTGGTTCCGCGATTACTATTCCTAAAACTGCTAACAAATTTGCCATTAAAGGTAACCACTTGACTCTCGTCAAAGGAAACCAATTTTAAGGTAGAACCAAAACCGATCCTCATAAACACATTCATGAATTCCTCGGAATCTACGATATGTTTAAATACAGAGATACAGAGAATGAAGTTGTCCGCCTAATGATGTTTCCCCTATCACTCAATAGAGAAGCAAAAACATGGTTGGAACTCAACGAAGGAACTATCGAAACATGGGATGAACTTCGAACCGCTTTCATTAGCCGATTCTTTCCCCTAACTCTTTTTTACCGACTCCTCGGAGAAATCCGTGCTTTTTCTCAACATGAAAATGAATCTCTAACCGATGCTTGGCTTCGTATGAAGAAAATGCTCAGAAATTGCCATGGTCATAATCTGTCTAAAGGAAATATTATCAAAATCTTTTATCATGGTCTCAATGAAATAATCCAAAAAGTTCTAAATGTCGCAGCTGGTGGTATTTCCTCTCTAAAACACAAAATCAAGCTTATCAGCTTCTCGAAGATAAAGTCTTATTCAAGCTCGACTGGGCTAAAAATCAAAAAACCAAATCATCTCTTAAGAAAATCGTTGCTTTCGCCGATGAAGGTAACAGTAATTCCGACACTGATAAAATTATAGCCCGAATGGATGCCATGACCATAAAAATGGATGCTCAGTACAAAGAACTCCAATCTCGTGCAAAACAACCAACACCTAATCTTGACGATGATGACACACCTATGTCCCGTGAAGAAGAGGCTAAAATCATGCAAACTTTCCGTAAGACTCGTTTTTATAATGATTACCGCGACCGAGACTCGAATCTCGATAATTGGCGTTCAAGCGGACGGAATGATTACAATCGAGACAACTACCGATCTAACACCGATGATAAATCCTATGATCTTCAAAGACAATTTAACGATTTCATGAAATCTCAGCAATCAACAAACGCTTTTGTCAAGAAACATTCATGGACCTAAAAACTCAACTCGAAACAGTAGCCAAAAATCATCAAGCTTTAATCCAAAACCTTGAAACTAAGTTCGACAGACTTGCTGACAAGCAATTTGGTCGACCTTCTGGATCTCTTCCAAGCAACACTCAACCAAACCTACGAGGTAACAATTCTAAAGCCTATCAACCACCGTAATCTCATAATGAAGACGTGAATATCGTATTCACAAGAAGTGGTAAATCCTATGATCCATCAGATAACCCAAATGATCAACAAAACAATTCTGAAAACTCTATCAACTTCGATAGCGATGATGAAGACGATGAACCAACACAACAACTAAAAACTCAACCTCCAAAATTAGTCAATGAAACGCATTACCAAAACCATACAAACCAAAGATCCCATATCCTCAACGCCTTAGAAAAGAAAAAATGGAGGCCTAGTACGGAAAATTCCTCGACATGATTCGATCCGTTCGAATCAACGTGCCTCTTGTCGACGTCTTAGCAGGAATGCCTAACTATGGCAAATTTCTCAAAGAACTAATAAGCAACAAACACAAAATCGAACAAATTTCTGCCGCTTTCCTAAGCGATGAAAGTTCTGCCATTCTTCATAACAAAGTTCCACCTAAACTTGGAGACCCAGGAAGTTTCCTTATTCCGTGCAACTTTAATAAAACTTTCTCATGTAATGGTTTAGCCGACCTTGGTGCTAGAATTAACCTTATCCATATTCCTTATATGCGAAACTATCTCTTGAAACTCTTAAGCCTACTAAGATGAGCGTAAGATTAGCCGACCGATCATTCCAATACCCTGTTGAAATAGCTGAAAATATGCTTGTTGAAGTTGGTAAATTTACCTTCCCTGCGATTTTGTTATATCAAAATGGAGGAATATAGCAAATTCTCTCATTCTAGGACGACCCTTTCTTCACAATGCTGATGCAGTAATTCGAGTTAAATAGAAACAACTAAATCTTGGAGTTGGGACTAAATGAATGATCTATAATATTGACTTTGCCATTAAACACTCTTATTCAAACGATGATACTTGTTTTTGTATCGATGTTATCAATGAAATCTTAGAAGAAGATTTTCGATTACTCTTTCTTGACGAAGGATGCAATATCCTCCATTCCATCGAAGGAACGTCTCGAAGTAAGAAATTTTTGTTCCTGATTTCGATAAATTCATTAGCAATGGGGTTCAAATGAAAACTATGACTCTGATGTCGATGAAGGAGAACCAAAATTGAAAAAACACCATCAAAAAGATTTTAAAACAACTTCTCGAAGAACCTCCTACGGGTTCTCGAACTCAAACCTCTTCTGATAAACTTGGAATATGTATTTTTGGATGATACCATTTTTCTTCCGGTATTTATCATCTCAACTTTCTGCTCAAAACAAAGCAAACTTGTATTTGTCCTTAAATAACATAAGGAAGCATTTGCCTGGAAAACAACAGATATTCCTGGTATCTGCCCATCATTCTGCAAGCTATAAAAATTAAATTCTGAGTGACATAAAAACCAATTGTCTAAAAAAAGAGAAGGTTAAAAATCCAAATATGCAAGAAGTTGTTAAGAAAAAATTGTGAAACTCTTAGATACCAGTATTATTTCATACAAATTGCGATTGTCTTAAGGTGTAGTCTATGTATGTGCTACCAAAGATAAAGCGGGTTATTACAGTAGTTCAAAATCAAAAATGTTGAACTTGTACTAACAAGACCATTACGGGTTGGTGAGTATGCATCGTTATCGTAAACTCAATTAAGCAAACCGAAAAGATTCATTCTTCCTTGCGTTTATGGATCAAAAATGTGGGAAAGACTGTAGAAAATAAATATTTATGGTTTCCTCGGATGGTTTTTCCGGATATTTCCAAATTCCTATCATTCTTTGGATCAAGAAAAAAACATCATTCACATACCCCTTGGTACATATGCTTATAGCGAATGACTTTGGATTATGTAATGCTCCAGCTTCATTTCAAGGTGCTACTGGCAAT
Organism: Tanacetum coccineum; assembly: GCA_026074375.1. NCBI lineage: Eukaryota > Viridiplantae > Streptophyta > Magnoliopsida > Asterales > Asteraceae > Tanacetum > Tanacetum coccineum. The sequence continues at coordinate 2,680 of BQNB010088508.1, read as the reverse complement.
TATTTCATGACATGATTGATGAATTCGTCAAGTATTCATGGTCGATTTCTCCGTCTTTGGGAACTCTTTCGACACAGCCTAAGTAACCTCGATAAAAGCTCCAGCATTGTAAAGATGTCATTTGTTCCTTATTGGGAAAATGCCACTTCATGGGTCAGGAAGGAATTTGTACTTGGAAACAAGGTGTATCCGACGCAAAGGACTTGGAAGTCGACAAAGGCAAAAAAGCGAGTAATCTCAAAACTTCCACCTTACTAACATCATAGGTGTTAGAAGTTTTCTAAGACATGCAAGTTTTTAAATGAAGATTTATAAAAGATTTTCAAAAATTGCCTATCGACATGTGTTATAACTAAGGTGCAATGAAAAAGATACTCCATTCAAATTCAATGATAAAAATGTCAAAAAGCATTTGAATTATTAAAAGAGAAACTCACATGTGCTCCTGTGATCGTAAGCCCAAACTGGAATCTTCTGTTTGAACTTATGTGTGATGCAAGTGATTTCGTAGTTGGAGTCGTCTTAGGTCAAAAAGATGGTAAAACTATTACCAATTACTTAGCAAGCCAAAACTCTTAACCCATCTCAAAAATACACGTACACTGAGAAGAAACTTATGGCTGCAGTTTTTGAATTCGCAAATTTATTTCCTATTCAAAAAAAACTATTGTTCACACTGATCACTCAGCTCTTAAACATCTGTTTAAAAAATAACAAGATAAATACACAAAAGGGTAACTTGGGATGTAAAGTAAACAAGAGGGTTTACCGGTGACTGTGATTCGACGGTTGCACGGCTATCCCTGCAAGTTACCAACGCATATTAACAGAAATTAACCTAAAAAGAATTAACAATTGTGTATCAAAGTTAAATTAAGAAGAAGAAAAATACTATTTTATGTGCTCAAACTCAGATGAATGACTCAGACTGAGCTTTGTCATGATGGCAGAGTTGGGATATGATATGAAAAAAAAGATGGTGGTTGATAACTTGTGAAATGATTAGGGTGGTGGTTAGGGTTTGATTGGGGGAGTTTGAGAGTCATGGTGGAGGTTCGTGTGGAGTAAATAAACAAAATGGGGGAAATTTTTGGGGGAGAAGGTTTATTTGTAAAAGATGTGACGAATTCAATGTGCAGTTAGACCCACGAGTACCCAAATATGCATAAAAAAAAGGAATGCTACATCCACAAAATGTATACAAAATAAAATCCACACGTACATGTGTCATGCATATATGGTGGATGAAAAAGAAGAAAGAGAAAGTATCATACAACATTATTGGTCCAACTCTCTTTCCATGTCATTGTGTGGATAAGTTTTTGTAAATTTTTTGTGGTTGTAGCATTTCTCATAAAAAAATGCCAACTTCAAGCAATTATTGAAATTATTAGGTAATAATATCTTAAATTTTAGATTTTTTTTAGATGTTTATAATGGATTTTAACTTTTTTTAAAGTAATATAATGGTACTTTGGAAAGTTAGGTGTATACAGTGTTTTGAAACCCGGATCGACCCGGCCGGGTCAACCGGTTGAACCGGTTCCGGCCAAAAAAAGGGGTCATATTAAACTGTATTTCATATTTTCGAAACTCGGTTAGACCCGGCGGGTTTGGAGTGACCCGAGTCAACCCGGTTCATGACACCTGGTCGGGTTTTGGTTTTTTCGTGTTTTTTTTATAAATAAAGCATGTTTATTGTATATATTTGCGACGTAATTTTATTTTTAAATGTTATATTTGTTAATAAATAGTTTTTATGCTTAATATATGGAATATTTCATGATTTATATACATACTTTTTTCTAATTTTTGCAAATATTTTTTATTTTTTTGTTGTGGACGACCAGGTTGAGGCAGTCCAACCGGTTGAACCGGTAACCCGGTGACCCAGTGACTCGACCGGGTCGATTAAAGACCCGGTTTTCAAAACATTGGGCGTATAGGAAAATTGTGCATATCATAAACAGTAAATTTAGAAAGAAAAGAAATAAGAGAGCAGAGAGATTGGTGCTAACTAAAAGATCGATGTCTATAATAGTAAAACATAAAGACCGGTCTCTTCAAAAATAACCATTGTTTTTACTATTTGCAAAGACCGGTTTTGTATAGCATGACCAGTTTCTATGCTTATTAGATTATAGACACCGGTCTTTTCGAGAATACCAGTATCTATGTTTTTCATGCCCCTTACTTTTTCAACATAGAAACTGGTTTTTTTAGAACCAGTCTTTATTGAGAGGTTTTTATAGCCTTTTGTGTAGTAGTGTCACATGACATTAGGCTTTGAATTAGGTCAACAAATAACTAACCACATCATACCTAAATTTCAAAGCGTTTAGGGACGAACCATAAATGCTCGTTTTGCTTTCTTCAACCATATTTTTCATTAACTTCCTTCACCTCCGCCTACATTGACTACCACCTAAGATTTTAAATACTTGGCAATTAGGTATAATGGTGCTCATGAACTCGGTTTTAATGGCCATTTTTTTCTTATACCTAATGCTTGTTTTGGGTGTTTGCATGCCCACGCGTGTGTCGTAATAAATTAAGTTTGAAGAAGGTTTTAAAGATTGTGGATATATGGTTATTTAGGGAGCTTAGTTATTTGGGTCATATGAAAACAATGTAGCATGCATGAAAGTTTAATAAACACTATTCTAGAGATTATAAGGGT
>BQNB010088507.1:0-17331 GCA_026074375.1 Tanacetum coccineum | reverse complement strand
TAAAGTCTGCATTCACACCAACACATAAGTTCATTTGGTAACAACATACGCATTAACCAATGTTACAACAACAATGGATTCGACAGAGAATATGCATTCAACACAATCCCATGAGGCGATGACTGTAAGTTCTCACTTTTGCCGTGCATTATCTGTTACTCATCTGCACGTGATTAGTTGCAACAAGTGCTTTCTATAATCCAGCGTATGTATACTACTGTAGATAGCACTCCATCGAGTATAAAGAGGCCCAAGTCTTATATGCCCCTGCCAACGGCGGCTACCATTTGTTGTAGACTCTGAAACAATTTTTACCGGTAAGAAAACTATATATCCTTATTTAGTATGTTACAACATTGTATGTAACTATTCCTATTGTCTTTTCCTAAGTCAATTTCTTTTTTGGTTCTAGCTGTTCATCACTATGGGTACTCACGTATGGAAGGCAACCAGCTACACAATTCTAATATACGTGAAGCCAGGTCAGCCAACAGTAAGTATGTTGATTGTACTGTGACTCTTGACTGTATTAAATATTAATTGCATATTTTAACTCCGATACTTTCAACATTATATGAGCTGATTACTTTGATTCATTCCTGTTAACATGTATGAAGTCAAAGTACTATTCGTTCACCTATATGACCTATAACAATCTATGTGAAGCTGCTGAATAATTTTATTTTCGCTAACATGCCTATGATTGGTTTGAGTATAGCTTCAGAAATGGATATGCCATTTGATATCGCTAATATGTCATATGAGGTACAATTTATATTTTCGCTTTCATCACAATTTTTTCCCAAAAGTATCCACTACTTATGCAAATGGATTGGTTTGGGTTGAATTGATGAGTAGTTCTAATAAGCAATTCCAAATACTCCCTTATACGTAAAATAAGAATGCAAAACTTAGGTTAATATTGATAAACATTGATAGCTCATTTTCTGACATAATTTTCACTTCCAAGACATAGCTAGAGGTTACATTGACAAGTTTGCATAATAAACAATTTAAACATTGGAGACTAGATAATGAGGACCGCTAAAGGTGATTTGATGTTATCTTTGTGAAACTGGTACAGGTATATAATGGTCCTGCTGCTGAGAAGGATTATTTTACAACTTCAAACGGCATATAAGCGAAATGACAAGGACATATACTGTGCACACGACAAGCTACATTCATTAATAAAATTCCAAATGCATGACAGGTATGCAGAATTCATCAACCCAACATCAGCATTGGACATACAAAGGCAACCTTACAATGATGATTCACAAGAACAAATGAGGAATTGCCACTCTATCGAATCGCTTCTAAATGTGAACCCACAACATTACAAGGTACTATCTATTTTATCCTTTGCACCATTAAACAAAACCTAAATTACAAATAACACAAACATACAAAACATTTCCAAGGAATAAAACTCAACACCAATACAAAAAACAAAGGATAACCTGAATTAACTAACCCATAAAAATATGGCAGATACTATTTCCGGGTTGTTATTGATGATGGAAGTGCAACAACAACCATTACATGTGTTAGTCCTGAAGCACACAGCTTCGTTCAAAAATGTAATGCAGTGATACAAGGTCTTCAAAACAAAGACACATATGACAACGCCACCTTCTGCAGAAATTGTACAAGAGAAATCCATACAGACATCGATGTCAAAAATGAACCTTCTCCATCAACCAAAGGCACCAAGGAAGCACTACAGGCCATGGCTTGAAGAGAGGGAAAAGAAGGTAAAGCACCAACTCTTCCCCTGATCTTGTTACGCGTAAAAATAAGAAAGTACAATAACATGTAGTACTATACTTTGCAGAAATGATAAACCACCAGTAAGGTGCACTTAGCACCAGTTTTCTTTACGCAGCTTTTGTTTCATAATCTCATAAAAAAAACTACCGTCCCGCGGCAGTGCGCGGGTACCTATGCTTGTTATATATAAAAAAAAAACTAGCCGGCTCCCTGTCCCACATAACCCGGTAGTTTCTTGTGACCTCCACTGTTCTATAATAGTCGTCCAAGTTGGTAGAAACTAAATTGGCTGTATATGTGTAAGAAACAACGAAGCCCTCCAAAAACCTCTAAAATATTAAGGAATGACTTATTGGTCACACTTTTATTTTTTTTAAAACAAAAATACAAAACTTGCCAATTATTATCCAAGACAAACATTACCCCCGTTCATATTAGACTTGTCAAAGAAAAGAAAATGCAAAAAACTGTCATAAGGTTGCACACCAAGCGTTTGTGATAATGTCTGAATGTGTTTTGTATTTGTGTTTTATGCAGTTTGTTTGGATCCTTTGACAATGATTGGTGATAGTGGTCGTTTCCATTCGTTAAGTTGTGTTTATGCGATTTGTATTTGTGTTTTACTAAAATTATAACTCATATACCTTAAGTTGCATTGTGTTTTTAGGCGTTCATTTTTAGACATTGGTTACTAAAATCATGCTTTATTTGTCTTCCACAATCATGGTTAACCTAAATGCCACAATTAACAAAGTGAAGAAGTGTGAAAGAATCAATAAGCCAGACACAGTAACTTTTTCTTTTTGTGCAGCCTGAAGGAGAGCTGTTGGTAATTATGTCATTAAACAAGATTTTCCAGATAAGACAACGGCGGCTTGATATGGTATATTGAGCCAACAACTGATCTTAAGCGTTAAGTAATATTACAACTTCTTATTCTTAAAATGTTCATATTCCCTACTACTTTGAGTCATCTTTATTAGCGTTGAATGAGGTCAAAATATAGCAGAATTTAAGTGCACGTCTATTTTTCATTTCTTTCTTTAAGAGCAGAATTTATTTCATTTGTAACCCTACTTGCCTGCCTATAATCTGTGAATGCTGAAATTCATATGCTTCTCGAGCCTTTATATAATCTGTGATTTGATATGCATATTTTTGTGTACATCGTAGCTTGGTATCCTGGGTACGTATTTTACTATTTATAGTTAACTATCATAATGGAATTATTTTTTCGTTAATAAACTAGCTCTCGGGTGTTATTCACAGTTTTGCTAATGAAATTTGTATCAGCATGTTGTGTATTTTGCAGCAATGTTTCAGATTCTCAATGTATATGCAGAACCATGTGTAAGATCTTTGTTTCCACTATCCTTTTGTCGTTAATTAAAAAATCTATATTTACTGTATGCTTAATGAATATGTAGCATTGTATCCAAACAAGTTGGTCCAACTCAACAGGTAATCTGCAACATATTTACTTTGTAATCACACAACAATAACAAAGCATAGAAAATAAATGATTTTTCTTTATCTTTTTTTCTAAGGTTTTTTGTTTTAGTCTTTGTACATGAGCTAAACCAATGCAAAATATTTGGCATTCCAGCCCCATCTAAAGCTTATATATGTTTTATTGCAGCAACATTAAGGTATTGCGATTTGGCTCCAATACTATCTCCTAATACCGATGGAATTAACCCAGGTTAGTCTTAACCTTAGTCAGTTAACCTTAGTTTGAGAGGTAAGGATGGATGGTACAGTTACATACTAAATTGTATTTATTGATATGAAGGGAATTTCACTTACCCAATAGACATGATGTGTTTCTTTATTTTCAGTTGAGTATTGCAATAGAGGAGGAAAAGCCTTCATTTAGGATTTATTACCTCGCTTAAACCCAAAAGTATCATTGGAGGAGGTGTAGTAATGCCATTTGAGGTCGAGGTTGGTCCTGTAACACTTTTTTATGGCAGACTTAGATTAAATATATCAAACATAGTACAACTCTTTATTTTATTTTATAGTAGCATAACTCTCTTTCTTCTGTAATAGTATAACTTTTCTGTAAAAGCACAGCTCTTTTTGAATTGTGAAATTTCTGTATTTCAAAAATGTATATATCCGAATTTTATACGACTCATTTAATTAAGTGGCTTTTTGGTTTGATTCTTGGGAGGATTTTAATCAGGTGCTCTGATTTTTGATTTGCTACCTTCTTCTTTCATTTACCAACTTTCGTAATTTAAATTTCAGAAGATGGCGACAACGGAATGAGGTGGGTCTTCGAAAAGTGAATGACATATTGGGACTCACGAGAAATTTGCTGGTAGATGATCCCAAAATTTTTTACTAATTAAATGAGTTTGTTTTAGTCCCTGTTAGTTTATCCAAATCTTATGAAATAACTAGAGTGAGTTTTACCAAATGAAGGATAATGGACATAAGATAAGATGTGTTTTCAATTTTTCTTGCAGAGGACCTGCCAAAGAAAACCTATGATCATAGTTTATGTTGGGTGTGGAATTAGGGGTAGCACAATGTACTTATCATAAAAATACGAGGGAGAATCTTTTGGCATCACAATCAGTCATGTGCCAGTCAAGCTGCTGCACAAGGGTTAGCCAGCAAGGTAATAAGGTTAATGTACAGATGATATGGTCATTAGGTAGTTGAACTAATCATGATAAACAATAAGCATGTATCATTTCAAGTTGCTGGTGCATTGAACCAATCATTTTCTGATGGAATAGGCTACCCAAACAGCCCTTAACTAAACAGATTATTTAGGTAAACTGTGATTTTAATAAAATACCTTTTAAACATATGTAGAGCTACGATCATAGGGGCTTAATCATATTGCTCTTTTGCACACTGACTCAAATGCACTACTTATTTTGACAGATACAGTTTCTAACTCATTTGATTGAATTTTGATTGCCTTTTTATCTGACCATAATTCTTTGTTATGAACATGTGTAGAAGCTTATTGGCTATGATGCAAAAGTTTTTCATGATGAATTTCAACCGGCCAAATAGAAATCATCATATTTCATCTTTATTGACGAGATTGACGCTATTAGTACAAAGCAGTTACATATATATGTTTACCACTTTTCTCTTTGCAATGTTACCCTGTCAGTACCACTCGCATAGTATTTTTTTAGGAATTCTGTTAGAAGTACCACACATCCCCTTGATACAAGTTTTATGCTAATGCAGTGAAGTTAGTGGGGATAGGAGGTGCAACGAACTATGTTGGAACTATTTAACCAATTGGATGGTTTCAGTAGTGAATAGGTCGTCGGTTTGGGATATGCCTTAAATTTTTTTAAGATTAACTCGGTAATATTGATACTGAAACATCAAAAAACTCATAATTTTGGTACCCTTACTGTATAGCTTTGTTATTAAAAAGAAATAGCGATATTTATGCCCCTTAAGAGGCGATTAGCATGAATTTGAGTTCTACGTTTGTTATTTTTTACATTATTTTTTGTGTCATAATGTTTTCTTATATTTATTTATGTACCCGTGTCGCAGGTCAAGGAAAAGAGGGCAGAAGTTGACATAATAAAGTTGACGGGTGTACGGATGGCTTGTGACTTTTTAAGAGACCATTGTGCAGACTCGAGGAGTGTAGACCATAATTTCTTTTCTGGTATTCACCATTTGCAGCATGGGCTGGGGTGCCATCCAGACATCTGTACCTGCAGCAGCATCACCAAATGCTTGTGCGTTCTTCACAAACACTCGAGCTGCAGTGCTTGGAGAGTTGGAGTATGTGTCATGTGTCCAGAATCATCAAGTGGTGATTTTACTTTCATGTTCACATTCGAGGCCATTGCACCAATGTTGTTAAGTGATGTCGACCCTATAATTTTATCGTTGCAACCTTTTTTATGCAACCACAAACTGTATTTTTTATGCAGCCCAAAGAATCTAGGATTTTGAGTCGTCTGATTCCTCAAGATTCTTTCTCGCCTGTGTGATACAAACCCATATTTCTTGTTAGTTAATTAGGGTGTGTGTGATAATCCTGGATATCTTCTAGAATCGTGTAAATGTACACTTTCTGTATAAAGTATTTCGACCCCATCAAATGCCCAGGGTTGCACGAAATCTCTATCGGGATAAGACTAGAAGAGAATCGCTTTGTGTTCTAGGCACACGATCACAAAGCAAGAAGATTAGAGGGATTGTATGTGTATTTTCGTTCTATTTAATGAGACTAATAAATTTGTTTATAAAACAGATTCAAGATGACACTTAAACAGTTAAAGTTGGTTAAAATCAACTTTCACAACTGTCTTTTAGCAGTTACAACTGTTTTGCAGCAGTTACATGGCTAGCAGTACTAGCTACTTAGTACTGCTAGTGGAAAATATAGTAAACCAACTTAGTACTGTCAGCACTAAGTGCTGGCAGTACTAACTACTTAGTACTGCCAATACTAACTACTTAGTACTGCCAGTGGAATACTTAGTGCTAGCAGTACTAACTACTTAGTACTGCCACTAGAATTTCGCATGTATTATCACGATGGCTTTACATATAATACATGATCACTTTGAGCATCTTTTCAATTGTTGTAGTTGTTGTAAAATAATACTAATGGGCTTATGTATATTCACCATTATCTCAACCGGCCCGTTAGGGTTTACATGTATTTCCCTACATTTGTGTGTATCAGTGATTTACGAAAACATATATCAAGAATTATATGCTATTATGTTAAACAAACATAATGAAACAAACAAATGCATAAACAAAAATGTCTTGCGATTTGAATTTTCATCTTAGTATAATACATGTTCCAAATATTCGATAATCAAGGTATCATAACGATTGAACCCGTCAATCCATTTGAATACCTGAATATACTATACATATTCGTTTCTACATCACTCTTAATCATTTACTCTGACTTTACAAGCCATGTGTCCTAATCCATTAATGAACATATAGGAAGCCAAGTCCAAGCTTCTTGAAGCGGCAAAACTTCATGTTCACATAGGTGGTCCTTTTAGTTCTTGCACCTTATTTTCCAATTTTTAAAAAAGAACCATTAGAGGTAAACGCAACCTTAACATCACTTGCACGGTCTAAACCAACACCTCGGGATAAATACAGGTGTCCAATCACTAACATATGCGCTTTCCATAATTGGATTCAGAGGCTTCTAACGGTTGTAATTTGATGGGAATTGGGTTATTTCTCATAGTAGTAGACTTTAGATGGACTTTAATCTTATCCTAATATTGACTTATATCACTACGTTCCTTAGCTAAAACCCTGCATTAGTCCTAATATATTATGTATAACACAGTAAGTGTCATAGACTTCCCATTAATTCTAATCATTATTTATTTTATCAACAAAACTTTACAGTCCTAGATTCTATAATCGAGTTAATAGAAACAGAGTCATTAGGTTCAATGTCACAGAACCTATATGCCTTGGAATGCTCAACATATCCAACAAAGATGCAACCAATACCTTTTTCACCCAAAGTTTTTCTTTTAGGATCAGTTAGCCTAACAACAGCCCTACAGCCCCAAACTCTCAAGAATGACAAGTTGAGTCGTTTCTTATACCAAAGTTTATATGAGGTAGTCTTGTTCCTTTTATTAGGAACCCTATTCAAATGATAGCAAGCTGTCAACATAGCTTCTCCCCAGAACCCCTCACTCAAACCCGAGAAAGATAACATAGAATTAACCATTTCCATTTAAATATAAAATATGAAATTCCTTTTGTCACTGTATGATTCATTAACCTTGAACCCACTAGACAAAAGACTTAGAACTTAGATGCCTTTATTTCAAAAAGAAATACAAATATAGACAACTATTTATTTGTCCTTCAAGGAGGTTACAGAGTAATTAGAAAGGTTACGGTGTAATCTCATTCTGAGTATGAAAAATAATTTGTTCTCTGTATTAATTCACTCCAAAATTATTTGGGCCAACAGTTAATTCAAACTGCCAAGGACTAGGAAAATTCATGACATGTATCACTTAACTTCAAAACAATATACTCGGATAAGAATTCATGTGTGATATCATTACACAGTCTTTGATCAAAAATCTTAACAAAACAGGTTTTTACTCACATAGTCCAGTTCTTATAGTATATTTAAAGCAAAGCAATTTCATACATAGATATATTGAATTTATTCAATTAGTAAGATTACACAGACTTTTGATTTAATGTCTTGAGACTAATATATTTCAAAGCATGACATCCAATCAGATAAACTATATATAATATAATAACATACGTGCATGATCACTATGTTAATTCAATATCAAGATGATATTTCATCTAATGATATTTATCAAATCAAAATTTTACCTTTTTGATTAATTTTAAATACAGATCTAAATGTTTAAAATGTGATTTTCAATTTGAGCACATTTTGATATCATAAACAATTGCATGTGTTAGACAAAATTAATCTAACTACATAACAAAGTGTTACTCATTTGATATAGATTTAACTTACTATCTGCGTGTCAAATTACCGTTAATGAAATATTAAGAAAAACCATTCACAATACACCTTATAAGGCCATTAACTCAATATGGACATATAATAAAGTAAAGCATGTTGTCATATTATGCAAATCTTACATTAAAATATAAGATATATATGACTAGAAAATATGTACCGATCACTGATGTTGCGATCCAACAGCGGTTACTTTACGGGTTCCTTGGTTGATCCAGATCCATATTATATCCTTCCGATGTCTTAAGAATTTACCATTTGTAATACAAAAATATTTATGCATCAATTCCATTATCATCTTCTTTCACCAACATGTCAGTGACAAACTATCCATGCATCCCAAAATCAGATACCATTTACCAATGTATCAGTAACAACCGTTCCATGCATTCCAAAGTCAGTTACTTGTAAGATTTGATAGAATAAACTAATTACGATTCAAGTAACGAACCTATGATCGTCACAAACCAAATACTTTATACGATTGTTAGTTAATTAGGGTGTGTGTGATAATACTGGATATCTTTTAGAATAGTGTAAATGTCCACTTTCTGTATAAAGTATTTTGACCCTATCAAATGCCCAGGGTTGCACGAAATCTCTATCGAGATAAGACTAGAAGAGAATCGCTTTTTGTTCTAGGCACACAATCATAAAGCAGGAAGATTAGAGGGATTGTATGTGTATTTTCGTTCTATTTAATGAGACTAATAAATCTATTTATAAAACAGATTCTAGATGACTGTTAGACTGTTTAAAGTTGGTTAAAACCAACTTTCACAACTGTCTTTCAGCAGTTACAACTGTTTTGCAGCAGTTACACGGCTAGCAGTACTAACTACTTAGTACTGCTAGTGAAAAATATAGTAAACCAACTTAGTACTGCCAGCACTAAGTGCTAGCAGTACTAACTACATAGTACTGCCAGTACTAACTACTTAGTACAACAGCTAGATATTACTTAGTGGCTTGCTGTTCTAACTAATTAGTATACTGCCAGTACTAACTACTTATTACTGCCATTACTAACTATTTAGTACTACCACTACAATTTTGTCATGGTCGAAAACATATTAACTTAACGAGTGTGTACTCCACACTTCCCTAACTGTATTTAGATATGTATGAACTATCATTGTCTCTAGTAATTCTTCCGTATGCCTAAATGGCCGTTGATAACACTAAAATCACCAACATTTCTTACTTATACATGCAACATCAACATCAGTGAGTCTTGCTGCAAAACCACTGACCACATTCTTATACGAGTTAAGTATCGTTTCACAATTGCTTTACGTACATTTAGATTTCGGCACATTGTATTACTCACGATGGTCTTTACATAATAATACATGATCTCTTTCGAGCATCTTTTCAATTGTTGATTGTTAATTATTTTTTGTTATTTCATTATTGATTTTTCGTCCATATAGATGTCGTCCAATTAATATTTTAAGCGAACCCCCATCGGGCGGGTTATGAAGCCAGTGTTACTAATATAATGGAATAGTCGCATAGTCGCCCGGTCGCCGTAGAACAATTTTGGAAACCATTTTTTTAAGGCACTTAAATTTTGGGGCGTGTATGGCAATGTTTGAAAATCCGGGTTGACATGGCCGAATGTGACTAGTTTTTTGCTTGTTTGTGAACCGGATTGAATTTTTGGTTTTTAGTTGACTCATTTTGATAAACTCGACCGAGTCATGACTTTTTTCTAAGAATCTAACAAATTTTTTTTTCATAAACAATTTTTTCTTTCATAAATATTTCTAAGTTCAATTAACAATGATGATAACTAATGTTAGTTACAATTTTGTAAAACAATAAATTAAAGTTCAAACTAACTTAAAACATGAACTAATATAGTGTTATTATAATTATTATATCTTGAAATCATAAGTTGTATGCTTTTGCAAATCTTTACTATGATTTTATAGATATAGAATATATAAATTTAGCTTATCGGTAAAAAACTCGTTCTATATTAATTGTTTAAGTAAACATAAGAATAATCTCAAATAAATTATGAATCATATAGCATTTCATATTAAATATATGATGGATTAAATATATATATATAGAACGGTTTGACCTAAAGATTCAACCGGTTGAACAATTTACTAGATAGTTCGATAAACCAGCTAATAAACAGAATTGATAGAAGAGCAGGTTTTCCCACTAAGAAAAAAAACACTACATTCCCAAAAGATGGTGCCAAATTTTCTTGTTTCACTTAAAAAAAAGCTGTTTCCACACCCTCCTACTCCTACCTAACACAACGTTCCTAGAAAAATCATGGTGGCTCATATTACACATTTTAAAGAGAAAGAAGCATTTAGGATATCCAGTTTAACATTATTTGAACAACCTACTTGTTTCTCTCACTTGAAAAACCTCAACTAAACACATCTTGAAAACCTCCTTGTTAACGCTGCTGCTATCACTTTTTGTGTAGCATTATAACCTACGTTAGAAAACTTTTGCTTCAGTTTTGTCTTCTTTTATCAGGTAAAATGCTTCTTTGGGTGGTTATTTACTCTTATTTGCTTTATGTGGTTTTTGTTTCGACTCATATAACCGGCTTATGACTTATTTGCTTTATGTGGTTTTTTTTCAAACTTTTCGGCTTATATAAGTTTACTATGACATGAAAAACTTATATAAGCCCTTATGTTTGAAGATATATAAGCCACGAAAAGTCAAATAAGCCGTAAGTTGTCTATATAAGCCGAAACAAACTAATTTTTGCATGATTTAGATAGTTATATCAAGTTGAAAATTTGTTAGTCCGTTTTTGTTAGGATCTGTTTTCTTATAATCTACTACTAGTATTGGGGCTGTATCATTAAAGGCTCATTTGCTACTTTCATGTATCCATTAAATTCTAATGGTTCAGTTTCCAAGTCTTAATGGTTTTCATCTTTTCAATTGCTCATCAATGATCATACTATGTCCTTTCATTTGCAGTTCAAGTTACTTGTCCATATTGCTAACCTAAGACATTGAAATATATAAATAACTCATCATCCCCACAACCAAACTCCCACCACCACCCAACCAAATCTATAACACGAAAGAAAGATCCATCACAGATCTTGAATCGAAACTGAATGTGTGCATCCTTTTTGGTCAAAAGCTTCAAAACGAAACGAAAAAAGGGATTAAAATAGAAATAACATAAATTAACAAGAACCAACCAATACATACCCCAACTTGATCTAATGACAACACTATACACAAAACTCCACTATTTTATCCCAAACTACTCACTATCAACAACCAAAACTGACACATGCAATCCCATCAAAATAACTAAAACCACAGAGACAAATAATTCAAAGATCTCGGATTTGATAAACTCGGGCATAAATCTTTAAAGACCCTATGAGTTTAAACAAATTTCTTCATGGATCTATAAGAAGATGACTTTCTTTTTCAATATGAAAAAGTATAAAGAAAGAATATAAAAATTATGCTATATCTTCTATCTTTGTTTCGATCAAAGAAAACAAAAAATGGAAGACAAATACAATCACCTACCTGACACCTTTCACAAGATCTTAAAACTGAAAAAAAATATGTGATTCTTCATTCGTGAGAGGTTTGTATGTTGTCTTACGTGCGGCTTCATGAATGGCAGGTCCAACGAGGATGAGAGTTTCCCTTTATGTAATCTTCTTTGAGTTGATCAACAACCTTCTTTTGTTAAAACAAAAGCAGACCAGACATATTACGGTTCATTCAAAAAAAAACCAAATTCGTTGTGTCAGGATAAGGTTTTTTTGTAGCCGTTACAATTTGTTGTTATTGCCATCACTCATTGTGTTTTGGTTAACGAGATATAAGGTTGAGATGATTAAGATACGAGTTTTTTATAAAGTGACAAGGATAAGTATGATCTATGAAATGGAAGAGATTTGTTTGGTGATTGAGAGAGAAAGGATAGTGGGGGCGGTTGTGATTGAGAAAGTATATAGTGGGGGCGGTTCTATGAGAGTGATTAGGGCATGGATTAGTGGAGAAATATTTGAGCTGTTACGACAGTTTTTATATTTTTTACTTACATTGTGACATTACTTCTTATCCAAATATTGCAATTGGGCTTATTTGTTTTGTGGGTAAGTATGCAACTATTTTTTTTGTGTGTAATCTTACACACGTTCACCAATACTTGCATTATTACTATCAAAAATGATGATCCAAATATTGTACATGTTAAATAAGCTAATTAAGGACTGTATATTATTTTGATTTTTGACCAACAATATCAAACATTTTCTTTTAGCAGTGTCATCTTTTTATCAAATTCTTTCTAACATATTACTTACTTGCAACATTTCACAAATACACTTACGTCGAGAGTCGTGCGTAGATCATGAGGTACGTTTAGAATTGGGTTGGCCAAGGCCCACCCTAATGTCCCATGAGTTACTACATATTACTAGTACACATTTTGTTGCTTTAAATTGTTACATTAACACAATAACACATATCTGGGCCTTAACAATATTTCAAACTTATAGCCTTGGAGGCCCATACATGTATAATCTAATATTTAACACATTTATTATAATTTTTAATTCATTCAAACACGGAAGTAGTCTGCATGTTACAGTAAAACCATTATCACTTTCTAAATGCTACAAATCAATTTAATGATATAGTTTGTTACATTTCCAGTCCAATTTTACGATTAAAAGTACTTTATATAAAAAATTCTAGTATTGTTGTGCAGGTCATCTTGGGTAATAGCCAAGATTCCAAGGTTTAGAAATAGAAACATTGAAACTCAATGATTTTGTAGCAACGACATTGTATTGGTTAATTGCTATGTTTATATTTGGCCCACAGCATATAAAATGCTGGCTTCGTCACTGGCGTAGATGAATATTTTATTCCCCATGTTGCTACTGGTTATAGTTTTTGTTAAGTTATATTTATAGTAATGTATGAGTGCTGTAGTGATATTGTGAAACCACAAGAGGACTTATATCCCTCTAATTTTGCTTTTACATTCCTATAATGGAAAACCAACAGGTGTTTTATGTCAATTATGTAAAATTGGGAAACATTTAAATACCTTTTGAAAAGATAGACGTAAGCCACCAAAAAATTCAAAACTCGCCATCGGAAGAGGTGGGTTTTATTTTTTATGTTGTGGTATACAATGGAGTTACTCTTCAATCAATGGTAGATACACGGTTGCTGTAAGTGGTGGAAATGAGCAGTTCGGGTATAGGCTTAAAGGTGTTTTTGTCTGAGTTGAGGTTGCATATTGGTCAAGATCATCAAACCTCATCTCTCTGCTCAGTGATGGGGACGTTGTTTATGAAGATTTTTGTCATATGTATTGAAATGCGCGTGAAGTATGGATAGATATATTAGGCATAACATTCATGATAAGAGTTTTTATTACTCTCACGTGGTTTTAGGAATTTACTCAATATTTGTGAGGATGTAGCTCGTGGTTTGGGATCACGCATCATTATCCTTCGGGGTGGGGCACGAGTGTTGATTACTTATGGGTATAAAAGTTCATCTTTTTGATTAGATGAAAACTAGGGGTGCTTTAATATTCTGGAACTGGGATTGTCCTTAGTGAGGGGTTTCGGGTCTTGGTTTGGTCAATTGTTACAAATGGATGTGGGACACACGGGTATATTGAACCAGAATACCACACTTCAGCAGTCGTAACCAAATAATCTGATGACTATTCTTTTGGCATTGTGCTATTCGAACTTTTGTGTGGAAGGTTGTGCATCATAGAACCTGATAATGGCTTCATCCTCTCCGGAGAATCAGTCAAAGAGTACTATAACAAGGGCGACGTGATCAAGATTATTGATCCTAGTTTAAGGGAACATATGGGCTCGTACTCCATGACCAAATTCTCCGAAATTGCATACAGATGTTTGCACGGTGATCGAGAAAAACGACCTGTCATGGATATTGTTGCGAAAGAGCTTGAAGAAACGCTAAATGTCCATGTACTATTTATACCTGATTTAATTTATGAATGCAAGTAGAGTACATACATTAACATTTAAACTAGTATTTTTCATAGGTAAAAGAATCCGAGGACTCTGATGAGTATTGGGAGACAAAACTACCAAGAGACTAGGAAGTATTAATCAACATGTTCAATATTCCTAGTGATACCTGTTCTAGTAAAAAGAAACTCGTCTTGCATCTTCAAGAAGGACTTCATTTTGACAAAGACAAACAGGTAAAACTCTTGTATATAAACTGCGTTTTTCTATCATTATCCAAGTATATAGTTCTTTTCAGCTTTTACGGTATTCTATCAATGGAAAATGCATACTACTAGCCATTTTTTCAAAGTGTTGTGTAGGCAACTATTTTTTTGCTTTTATATACCCTGACTTTTGAATTTTGACATTTGGGCCATTTTTTGATTAAATGATCACAAAATACACACAAAGATGGAAATTTAAAAATCATATTTTGCTTTATTGTCTACAATGATATGATATGAAATAGTCTTCTAATAGTTTGGTCATGTGAAGATTGTGTTTATAATCTAACGCTAGTATGACTTATAATCAATTACAGTTCTTTTCAATAAATGATGACGGAAAGAAGTATGTAATGATCTCAGCAAGAAAATTTCTAGATTGTAAGGAATCGTTGTTTCATCGTAGTCGGAGGTATCTTCAATTTTTTATTTGTTCGTTGAAGATCCGTGATTTGTTAAACTCTTTTAAAAAGCTCAAAGGTAGCAGAATATTCTTACCGGTCTAGTTACCATGATGCCTACTAACACATATAAATATTCAGGTTTTTAAAGTTAGCTGGGTATCCTAATTACCAGGACTTCCAAGGCACTAAATGTCGAATAGAAGTTAGCATGTTGTCAGTCGGTACCATGTATACAGCTAGCTTGGTGTTCAAATATAGCTGGAAACGCGCTGAGCATTTCATGCCCGTCATGATAAAATGGAAGATGGAAGAGCTAAGTGTACATTCCACACACTATGCCGAACTAATATTAGAAAACTGGTATAAGATTAGAATGTGGCATTTCATGAATCACGGGCTGATTGAGACTTTTGATGTCGTGCTAGAGGAACTTTCATATTATCAAAAGACTGATATGTCTGCCGTTCAGAAAAAAAAAAGACTGATAAGTCTGACATCTTGATTAAAGGAATTGAATTCGAGCCCGTGGAAATGGCAAGTTTCACTCTTTTGAGCAGATTAGCTACTGATATATAGTTTATTTGATAGTAACATAATTTACAACTCTAAAGAACATAGAGGATATAGATGATGTTGTTGATGAATATTGGGAGAAAAAGTTGCCTTTGTCAGACAAGCCTTTTGACTACACCACCAAAAAGGAGCTCTATCTTAGCCTTTGTCAGGGTTTCCTTGGTTGTAATGGCCAACTGGTAATTCATTCAATTCCGTCTTCTTCTTCTTCTTATTCTTGTGTTAAAACATTATATAGAAATATATGCATTTTGCCTTTCAAAGATTTCATGACTACCATAGACATGTAACTCTTAAAATACACCTGTTAATATGATTCTAATTAACCTTTAATATTATTATTTGGTTAACAGTGGTTTTCATTGTGCAAATCAACAAGTGGGATATGTTCGATACTACCAGCTGCACATATCATAAGTCCTAACAGGAATCTAGAAACTCGATATCTATCTCAATCAAGGTTCTCAATACCTAAACCGCATACGAACATTTTATCTTGTAAGATAATTTCCTTCTTTCATTTTTAAGAATTTAAACTAATCCATATCTATATGTCAACAGGTTCAAAGAGGTAGTAAGACTTGAGATTCAGTATGACTATTGCTTCTCGTGTAGACTTGGATCATTCATGTTTTCACCTCACCATACCTATGCATGTTATCTTGTGTTTAGATATAAAGACAACCAAGTTCCATCCAATGATGCTAGTTTTTATACATCAAAGTGCAATTCACGTGACAATATTATGATTCAAGGTACTCTCTTTGCTCATTTAAATTTGGTGACTAATATACCAGTGGTAACGCCAAAAAATAATATTGGATCGCCTTACTCATCAAAAAGTATTCAAATGCTAAAGAAAGATATGTACTTAGAACATAGTTTTGTGCAAAAAAGGAATGATGGTTGGATGGAGTTCAGGTAGACAAAACCTTTGCATCAGTTGGATAATCATGAGTCACTGAAGGTAAACTTACGGTTGACAAAACGTTACTTATCACAAAGTATTTGGATTGATGTGGAAGGTATGGAGTTTAGGCCAGTGGTTCATGATGGATCATATCTAATGGCTGAAAGATCAGCTAATCGTAATGTAATAGAAACGACCCACCTGCACGGAACTAGCAATGTAAGTGTTATAACTTTTTAACTTAACGATGCAGCATGACAAAATGAAGGAAGATGAATATTGGGAGAAGTTGCCACCTGACTATCCACATCTTATAGAAATGTCAGACATTCCTTTGAACTACACCACCAAAAAGGAGCTCTACTTCCTCTTTCGTCATGGTTTCCTTGCTAACAATGGTCAACTGGTAATTCTTTACATCTTCTTCATCTGGTTCTGGTTCTAAAGGATTATCAAGAGATATATATTTGTATTGGATAAATTTCATGACAAAAGCAGAATGAAATTCTTCATACTTTAATTGCATTTCTAGTTTTTATTTTTATTTTATTATCTGGTTAACAGTGGTTTTCAACGTACGATTATAATATCAAAAAATCCACTTCGTTTCTAAAACTGAAGATATATATCCAAAATTCCAAACATAGCACCGTCGTGAGATTAGGTTCCACGTAGGTTGATTAATTTTTTTTACTATTTTCTATTACCTTCTGTAATGACATTTTCTTCAACTTGAGCTTGTATCTTTCCCTCGTCATGTCTACCATCTTTCTTTTTTTCATCGTGATCGCTATGTAGCAATTAGCAAGTGATCGAGCGGAATAAGGAACCCCACTGCCGTTGTTATCTTCATATTTTAATTTTGGCATATACGGCCGGTTGATATGTTTTTCTGATGTCATAA
>BQNB010088506.1:0-27645 GCA_026074375.1 Tanacetum coccineum | reverse complement strand
ATTGTCTCCCAGATGATGTCATGAAGTCTGTCATTAAGTGTACCACTGATAAATCTATGTGGAATGACCTAATTTTAGCTCATAAAGGACCCTATGATACAAGAGATACCAAGATTGCAGCCTTAAGACTTAAATTCAATGCTTTTAAAGCACTTGAGGGTGAAAAGGTGAATGGAACATTCACAAGGCTAAAATGCTTGTTAAATGATCTTAAAAATAAAGGTAGCTCTATTTTACAATCTGAGGTGGATGCCACGTTTATTAACAGCTTACCAAGAAAATGGCTGAGTATGAATCCAACTCAGAGGGCAAACAACTCTATAAAAAATGATAGCCTGGCTACTTTGTATGGCAAATACAACTATGAAGAAGGCCTGATTGATCAAATCTTTGAGTTAGAATCTAGTAGATTTGCCATTCATGCCTCCAGCTCAAAAGCCTTGATTTCTAACACCTATTTGCAGGACAGCGACTCAGATGTTGAAGAAGATACCAGGAGCAGTAGTGAATTTCTTACTGATTTGAATGCTGAGTTTCATGATAGAGCACTTCTAGCCAATCAGATGAGATTCTTTAAGAGGTCTGGAAGAGTTGGATCAGCCAAGAAACCCATAGATAAGTCTAATGAAACTTGCTTTGCTTGTGGAAAACTAGGTCACTTTGAGAAAGATTGTCCTTCAAACAAAACTTCCATACCTTCCTATCCATCTTCAAACAAATCATATAACAAACCTAAGTTTCACTCAAACTCAACACCTTAAAACAATCAAAATGTTAACAATCATCAAAAAAATTACAAAGGGAAATACAAGGGAATCAAAGCTAAGATAGCTATCCTTACCAAAAAGATTGATGCCATGTAAAAGGGAAAAAGTGAAAAAGGGTTAGTTGCTGAGTCATTTGACTAGGATGAAGAATCTATATCCTCTTAGGATGAAAGGGTTACTAAGGTCAAGGCATTTATGGCCATCGTTGAGGATGAGCCATCGGTTGGAAAGGCTGATGCTAGATCGGGTCAGTAGGTTGAAATCACCCTGAAGAAGGTACAAAGACTTCTCTCTATGACTGATGGTGAGGAAAGGAAACATGTTCAATACTATACCCATCTTGATCTTCATTATGTTGAGGATCAGAGGAAAAACTTGCTCAGCAAGTTTAAGTCTCTTAATCAAGAGTTGTCCTTATGTAAGTCTGAACTTTGTGACCTTAAAAATACCAAAGCCCTAAATTGTTCCTTTCAAAATGAGATTGCCAAATTAAATTTAGAAAATGAATCTTTAAAGGATGAGATCTCTGACCTAAAAAAGGTCATTGAGAAATAGACCTCTAGTAAAGTCACCCTTGACCAATAGGTCGTGCCATGGGAGGAAGAGAAAAAAGGAAGGATACAATTTCTGTAGGATATTGGATATTATAACACAATGGAATGAATAGGGGTTGGCCGAATTATTGAGAGAGAAATGAGAGGATTTCTAGTGAGAGAAAAACCTTATGTGTGTTATTGATAAAATAAACAACCATTCAATTTCCTTGGCTGGAAAGAGGCTTATATAGTGAGTTACATGCCTTAGAAAATAGGCTATGGAGTGGGCTTACATGTGGGTAAAGACCCGACCCAAAACCATAAGTCATACACTTACATTACATCTACGAGCTATGCTATTCTAGACAATACCCAGGGTGACTAAGTCTTTTTCATGAACCCAACAATCTCCCCCTAAGGGAGGTCACCCCTGAAAAATACAATATGAATCCTAGCATTCTAAGTCTTGAACATTTGACTTCAGCTCGTAATCTTTGATTCTTTATTCTTTGATCTCTTTGTACATTATGTAGTGACTTTTGAGCATAGTTCCTTTGACTTATGTGATCTTTGAGATTTCTTTAAGATCATCAACCACAGTAGATCTCTTAATCATCCTTGTAGTGAGGTATTGCTTGCATGTGGTGTTGTGACATTCAGACCGGCATGCTTACACTTTTCTAGATCATGATAGCACGCATCAGAGTTACGAAAGCTGTGTTGTAGGTCTTTCAGTTATCTTGATGTCTTTGATTAGGAATATGAAGTGTGAACATAGGGTTGTGAATTGACGTGTCTCTTGCCAGCATCTGCTACCGTCAGGGATTCCTGCAAGTATATGTTAGTAATAAACAAACGAAAGTGTCTTTGTTCACTTTCGTTGAATAAGGTTGCAAGAACCACGGTTCCTCGTTGATCAGTATAAATACTGCCTGTGATTAGGTAGAATTCCGAAGAATCTCCTTGACAGAGTTTCGCAGCTGTACCAGCCGTTCTCAATATCGGAACGTCTCAAAGCAGACAACACGGAATGAGTAAACCAGTGAGTTACTATCTCACTGATTGAAGAGAAAAATGGATTTGAAAATCGATCGCTGTGTAACTCATGAAATGGTTTTTGTGACACTTTGAGAGTTTTTAATCATAAAACATAGTTTTCCATTCAATGTCAATTCACTTCCTGGAACAAGTTTAATTCATAAAGAATCGCACCATTGTTGCTTTCCAGTTGTCACAAGTTTAATCCATGATGGACTTCACATGTCACCTATCGCAGAGCTTGTTTGATGTTGGCTCTAGCAGGATTTCCATCGTCATTGTAAATACTTACATATCACTCGGATGTTCTGGCAATACCATGAGAATAATGCGTAAGACTCTTATGATATTACTTGTTTTCACAGTGTGTGAATAACAAACGTAAGTTGAATTAGTGTCCTAGTGAGATATGTGGATGATCTCATGGCTCTAGACTCAATAGTGCATTTTTGGTTTTTAGTAGTCGGAGGCTGGAGCAGACTGCCACCTTTTCAATATCATCTAACTCGGAGTGAGAGAGACGATAGAAATGTGTTGATCTCTATGAGAAATGAAAAAAGAATCCTTTGAGGGACCTTGAGTGGCTAGGGAGGGTTGTGCAGCGTATCACTGGGTCCATGATACTTGTCTTCAATGTCAACATATGTATTGACCCGGTTTCTGCCTAATGTGAAAGGAGGGCTGCTTTCTTTTTACCCTTTATCTTTACATTTCTTTTTCATTCTTCAACCCCTTCAGTGCTTACCGAGACTTCATTACTAGTACCTTGTTGGGTATGTTCCAGTACTAGCTTCATCTCAGTCCACACTATTCCCTTATTCTCACATTACTCCTTTTGTAATTACACCTAAGGACTTCTACACTAACTAGTGCTTGTCACCTGGTTAGATCCCTCTGGCTCTGGAAGGGAATCGTTGGGAAAGGTTCCTAACCTTTCCATCTTATAACTACGATTAAAGTAAGGTACAGGGGCGGTTTATTGGCTACGTTCACATGCCATAAACCATTGATAAAATTACGAGGTATCTTGTGATATAAACTATCTAAAGATTTTGTTTCCTCAATGTTTTTTTTTCATTGCAGAAAACCTCCCCCTCAACATGTGTGTCGATTCACAAAAATGTTTAGCACATGGGAAGGGGGGGGGGGGGAAATGGAGTGGAACACTTGAGTCTCTTAAAAAAATAAAAATTTTCAACCAAAAATTTTTTTTATCAGATATGCCATATTATAATCCCATTCTCCCCACGATCAAAAAAATTTAAACCGTTGAGATTTTGGATCCCAATGGATTCAAATATGTTAAAATTTTAGGAGAAACATGAGGAGAAACATGAGCCGATTATATACAAGCCACAATTGGAACATATTACTGCTCCCCCTCAAATTATGAGGGTCTATGTTAGTGTCAGTTATGATAATTTTGAAGGATTTTGAGTTTAACGAAAAACTCATGAAAAATTCATAGACTGACACATAACATCTAATTCCATACTACTTATAATGTACAAGATGTATGTTACATAACAGATGATATTGACCTTAATGTTGGAATGATGAAATCATTCTATTCTCTTGATTAGTCGGTAGTCAATATCTCTGAACCTTCCACTAAAGAAGCATTCGAGATTCCTGAAGATTCTTCAGATCTTTAACCTTCTACCAAATATCTCGATGAACTGTTGATTGTTGTAGTGGAGGTGGTGGTGGTGGAAGTGTTGATGTTGTTTCAGTTGTCGCTGTAAAGCTGGAAGGAACATCAGCTGATGCAGTGAGAGCTCTGAAGAAGTTTGTGTTATGCAGAGTATCCACAGAGATCTGAAGATTGGGTTCCTTTGCTTCTTTTGTAGATCCAAGACATGATTACCCTTTCCAATCGGCACCCATGCATTAAATAGCAGAATCTGATCATCAGATCTTAAGGTAGCAGGAACGGGAACATGCTCATTAGCCATGTTATCTGCACAATTCTATCAACAAAGATAGGCAGACATGATAGATGTTTGATGCTAGATGAAAATTTTAGCCATGATTGATTGACATGCCATATTTGATTAAGGTGAGATTAAATCACAAGCGGAAGACTTAAATCTTCGTCAAACCGCTACCTCGTAGCAGTTTGCCTTCTCATATATAAATATTCATATCATAATCAAACCGCTATCAGGGAATTTATCAAACCGTTATTTAGCAAAAAATGACAAGCATCTATCAAGAACATCCATAGCAAACCGCAATCAGGCATTTTCAAGCAGATAGCTATCAATCACATGCAATTCAATCATATTTCAACTTTTAATTCAGGATCTTAGGGACCTAATTCCAACCGCAATCAGGCATTTTCAAGCAGATAGCTATCAATCACATGCAATTCAATCATATTTCAACTTTTAATTCAGGATCTTAGGGACCTAATTCCAACCGCAATTAGGCATTTTCAAGCAGATAGCTATCAATCACATGCAATTCAATCATATTTCAACTTTCAATTTAGGATCTTAGGGACCTAATTCCAACACAGAAAGTACAATCCTGAGCATAACACGAGTGCGCAATCACTTAATCGACAACAATCAAACTGCAATCGACTAGCAAAAATCAATCAACATTCGAAAATCATTCAATCAGATCATACAAATGCATGGGGATCATATTTGAACATCAAACTCGAATCATCTAATCCTAACAACCATATCCCAGCAATTCAAGGTTGGAAGATTTAGTCCCTGGGATTTCAAACTTCTTGAACTTACGGTATTAAGTATTTAGGGTTAAATAAGATTAGCAAATGGCACAACTGGTCCTTGTAGTTAATTACAGCTAGGAAACATTTAGCAAATTGCACATAAGTCCCTAATCTTTCTAACTAATGACACATTTGGCTCTTTGAGTTAGAATAAATTAACTCCCCTTCAAATTATAACCCCATTTAAATACACAACCATTTCCGTTTAAGTATAGGATGATTTAATACGTTCGTTTGATGTCATAAAATTTGAAAAACACTCTCCCCCTCAATCGATGACCCGTTTTCTATTGAAAGAGCTGTAGTCATTGATTGAGTGTCAAATTTTTATGAGAAATCCAGATCTGATTGATTTTCAAACAACACTTTTACCACCGTGGTTAACACAAATAATTTTTTGAAGAATCATAGAATAAAAATTATTTGGTTAGAAAGAAGACTTCTCTTCTGTATCAAGAAATAATGCACTGAAGCGTACATTAGATCGAGGGTGCACAGATATAAAGTAATCCATGCCCGGGAGAACTTAATCACCCGTTGTTAGGAACAGCCGTCTTTTTGGCGACGTGCTTTCCTCATTTTGAAAACCGGGTTGCATATCAGAAATAATAGCAAGCCATTTTTGACATGTTTTGAAAAACATTTGAAACTTCTGTTCGAACTTTATTTACAGCACCGTGTCATTATTGAATGACATTTCTAACGCCGTAAATATTATCGATGCCAGAAGACATGTCATGAAAAACATATTTTTGGTATTTTCTGATTTTATATTTTTGTATTTTGTTTTTGAAAAGTTTTATAAAAAAAATGAAAATCTTTTTGTGTTTTTCTGGTTTTATATATTTACATATGATACATGAAGAGATACCACCATAACTCTTCAGTTTCGTCCGCCAGCTTTTTCAGCGTTTCCGGAGACATGCTTTGCATTCCAACATTTTTCATGAGAAATTCAAGTTTTTCTTGTCCTAACGGTTTGGAGAAGATATCTGCCAGCTGAAATTCTGTACCGACGAAGTAAAGCTCAACCACTCCATTTTCCTTTTGCTCCTTGATTTGCCTTGTTTTTCAGAACACCTCCCAGTTCATCTAATTTCACCTTATAGATCCATTTCAAGGTAAAAATCATCACTTGATCTGGACGAGGTACAAGCTTCCAAATCTCTAAATGTTCAAACTTATGAAGCTCTTCATGGCATCAATCTAACAGGATTCGGTTAATGCATCTTTATAACTTTTGTGTTCACTTGAAGAGAGGAGAGCATCATAGTAGCAGAATAGGGCTTCAGTTTGTAGTTGGAGTCTTGTGGATACCGGTCTGGAAGGATCACCAATAATCTTGTCAAGCGGATGATCCTTGGTTCATTTTTCAATGTGCTCTTGTGGTTGATTTACTGAATGCACGCTAGTTGGGATAACAATTCGGGAAGAGGATTCTTCAGAACTAGGTTCTTGAATTAGAAGACCAAATTACAGATCATTATCCATGTGTGCAACTTCAATGCCATGATCATCTTCTTCAACACTAGTAGGAATAACATGAGATTGTTCTTCTTGAGTGGTTTGTGAGGTACTTATAAAAGGTGTATCTTAATCAATTCACGTTGATGAAGGTGTACCGGTTGAAACAACAGGTTCTTGAATACCCGCTACAAGAACAGGTTGAACAACACTTGGTGAAGGATTAAAGTACTCATCAAACATAGGGCAAAATAACGAATCCCAATCATTCTTTGTTGGTGGAACATTAGGTGTTGGAGAAGGAGATTGTGGTACGAGTGCTGAACTGATTGTTCTAGGAGTCAAAAGTTAAGGACAGGGTCTTGAACTGATGTGTGCAGGAGCCGTATGACCATTTTTCAAACATCAACCAACATGTAGTTAATTCACACTTCTCCCCCTCAAAAATTGCATATGAGGTTGCCATTTTTGATTGAACAAGTGAATAACAATACAAGCTAATATACGTCGATCCACTAAATGGCTGAATGAGCATGGGAAAATATGAAGAATGTTGATGAGAATGGTTAAAAACAAGAAGATTTCTCTTCTTTTGAAGATAAAGTGCACTGAAGCGTACACCTTTCTTTTCTTTGAGAACCATACACCTTCATTTCTTTTAAGAACGAGGCCCTGAAGTTATGTCATAACGCCAATTATAGTTGAAGAGATGAGGCCTGAACTGATGTGAACGAAGAACGTCATTTTGTCATTGAAAAGCGAAGCCTGATTGACAGTAACAGACGAGTCATTTGTCATTGAAAGAGCGAGGCCTACTGATGTAACAGACGTCATATAACTTTGAAGCTAACGAGGCTTGAACCGTTTTGTTCAAACGTCATTGTTCATGTTCATCAGATTATAATTCCTTGAAGCCCTGGTTTATGAGATATCAGTCTTTTCGGCAACCAAACTCTGAGTCTTTCCCCTTTATTGGAGGATCGAAATATTTAACCTGCAACTGTAGGATAATGAGTACCGTGCACTAGACATTAAAGATTTGATTCGCATTCATATAGGTTAGTGATACATACTTCATTTGAACATTTGGGGTTTTCACTGTAACCATAGTTTAGCAACGATAACATCTTTCCAGTAGGTATCCACCTAAACCAACAAGCTTGAAAATTTTACACATACCCTCGATAATCCACCCTAAGACAAGATCTAGGAGTGGTTGGGTTTCTCATGCACAGCGAAGACTTTTTGAGAGAAAAACCTCTATCCTATACAATCTGCCTACTAGGTTTCTTGAGTATGACTCCTTTCGTATCTAACGGTTTGTTGTTGTTCTAGGCCTTAGGGGTTGAACCTTAGCACTGAGAATTCACCTCTTTCAGGATTTTTGTATACAATTATCATTAGTTGCATTAAAGATACCATTTAACTACACGTGAGTCAAACACAAAGTGTTTGGATAAGAAAAAGAACTAGAATTCCTAGATTTACTACTAGCGACACACCATTGACATTCCATAAACTACTCATAGATACAAGCAAAAACTCTAGATATATAGATGTTGCTCCCTAGAGATCTTGTTTGCTACCATTAGTATGTTTTTGTAAGACTAGTAGTATGCATTCACCACTAGGTTTGAATCCTATTCTTTTCTAGTGGTCTTTCTTAGCTTTCCTCTAGATATTGATTTAAAAAGCCAATCATTTTGAACATCACGGTTCTTCTTGACTATAATCAAGATAAAGCCAGTTGCAATCACGTGATGAGGTTTTGCCAGCACATATTCTCAACTTTAGGCCAAATAATAAGTGAGTTGACTGGTTTTGAACAAAACGTACCAACAATCACTTGGTGGCAAACCGTGGTTTGAAAAGTTAGCCCATTTAATTAAAACGCATTCGATTGCCTAACAACTGATGGGTTTCCTGGTTGGTTATAAAAACCCGTTTCCCTAAGATTTGATGGTTTTTTTGGCAAACTAAGAATCCCTCCACGCTATTTTCCTTTCTGTAACGTTTCTAATTCGTTTTTTTCAATGCTACATTCGCAAAAATCTTTTCCTGAATCTAGCTTTCTTCTAAAATTCCCAAAAAGCCATTTTGCACAGTCTTACTATTTCACTTGAGCAATCAGTAAGTCGTATTATGACACGTTCGTCTGAAGCTTCTTTTTGATAGAACATAAAGTTCGTTTGAATCTATTTTAAATGCTCATTTTCGTTATTAACTTCTCATTCCTGGCAAGTAAATTTACCATCACTACTTTCTAGTTCAAGTTTTTATGTTTTCTAAAACATCAATGTAATGTTTAACCTTGGCTTTATTACTTGCTTCCTTCACACTTTTAATTTGATTCTTCAAGTTGAAAATTAGTGTGGTTTTGGCCTGTAGCTGATCTTTCAAATCATTTATCTCAAAAAATTCACGAAACTCAGGAGACTCCTGATTCTTACATGGTTTGTTACTTTGAAAACTTTCTTCCTTTTGTTGCATTGAAATTTCAAGGAAATACAGATGTTTTTCAAGTTGTAAAAATCTGTAGATAAGTTCATTATAAACTTCTTTTTCAAACCATATCGTTCATTTTGAGAAACTCAGCCTTAAGCAAAGGACTTTTTACTTGATGTTGTTCAGCATCCTAGTCAATCTCTCCTCCCCTATGACACATAAATTGGTTGGAATCAGAGAGTGAGCTATTGCGATCAACATTTTCCAACAAATATTGTCCATATATGATTTCAGATTGCTCAGTATGTTGTTGTTTATTAGCAAGGACATTATGTTGAGCAATCAATTGTACCTCAACAAATGGCACTTGGTCATTTACTAGTCTGATATCTGCATCACAAGCATGGCGTGTGATATAATCCCTGAAACTACTGCATGTAATCATGCTTATCTTTACTTTTGTCTCGCTGCTCTTTCATAATCACACCGACCCAAACATCCAATGCTTTAACAGTCCGTGTTTTAAATTAGCCTACCAATGTGAGGTACTGCGTCAGTTGACCAAACTCAGTCGTGTTTGGTTGTATACTTCTGAGTTTCATTCATTGATTTTTCCTAGTTCATTTTGTTTCTTCACAGATTCCTCTGTTCTCTCATCTATGAATACGAATAAATTGAATTAAAAATGCACTATCCAACTGCTTTTTTTTTCCGAGACAATATCAAACGCACATTTCCACTGCTTGAACCAGATTAATCTGAACATGCTTGTCTAACTGTAGCTGTAATCTAGCGTATGTAATTACAGCTCTATGAATGACGACGCTTAAAAAGTGTATCTAGGTCTCTAAGTAAAATCACGTCGTAAGTATTAGTATCGCAGAAACGTGTATTCTTGAATCCTTTTTTGGCCAATATTGATTCTTAGAAATGTATCTGATGAAATTTACCACCCTTTTGAGAGTAAAAAATCTTGAAAATTGTGTTCGCGAAAAATTGCTTCTCAGAAAGTCCTTTTATTAACTCAAGAAGATTCTCTCTTTCAAGTTGTAGCCTTAACTGATCCCAGATATGGAACATCTTCAACATGAAAGTCTAATGCTCTTCACCGAAAAATGAGTGAAATGCCGGTTTAAATGCATCAACAGCATGAGACGAACTATTGAGATAGAGATCAGGAAGATGTGTCTCGAGCTGTTCAAACCATGCCATGCAGTAGGAGTGCCGTTATTTTACGAGACGTTGCGTCAGTTGCAACTCTCTTTCTTTTGAATTAGAATTTGAAGATTCCATTGAAATTTGATGTGTGAAATTAAATTAAGGATCTTAAGTAGATTAAGTGATTGATGTTGTGGTTATGAATGAATCAATTAACGTTTACGGGATTTTACAAATCTATGACTTAAACCGATAAAAGAATAATCTTTTACAGGGATTTTACTAAATCAAAAAGAAACCGTGAAAGCATAGTTAATTCTGTTGATTGGGAAATCGTTGTCGTAATTGAAGTAATGGAACTTTCTTGTTACGCCTAGATTCTTGTTTAAACTAAAAAGGACTTAGAACGGGGAAAAATTTCTTACAACGAAGATTGCTAAAAGTAAAAAAAAAAAAATGAAAACCGAAAATGTAAAACTCAAAGAAAACATAACAAACATTGAAAATTTACACAAGTGAAAAGGAACAAAAGTTTGAAAGTAAAAGGTCTAATTTAATTTTTAGACTTTAAAAACACAAGGGCACCTATAGACAAGTTAAAATTTAAATGTTAAAAATGAGAACATATTTGAAGTTGATGGGCCAAAAGTGTAAAGTTCGAATTATAAAAAAATGTTTCCCTCCTGTTGAACGTCTTCCTCGTTTCAAAATAGTAAGAAATGCAACGATTGTTGTTTCCTTGCTCGGGACTTGTACGGTTATCGACGATAAAATATAATTATATCACGATGATCGTTACAAGACCGCGAACGTAATGGTATAGATTAGAAGACCCGCGAATAACCAAAGTCGAAACCCGAAAAACCTGAAACTATTCGAAACTTGACCGTTCAACCTTAAACTTGTTATAGGTCTTGTTCTTAATACTTGATTTGAAGATTTAATGAATATTGGAGAGTTTTGATTAGTTTAGACCATGTAAAAATCTTCAAATATCCCTGTTAACTCGTTAATACAACTTGCTACAATCATCTGTTAACTCGCTAGGTTGAGAAAAATTTGGGCAGCATGACTTTTAGATTAAGTATGAAAGAGGGTCTTCAATATACCTAAACGCAGTGGCAAAACGCAGGACACAAATAGCAGAACCTTGAGACAAAATGCAGGGTCACTTTCAAGCAAGTACACCCGTCACTTTCACCCAGTTTTGTCTCTATTCCAAAAGTGGTAAAGCTACCAAAACGCAATCACAAATAAGCATAAACCAAATGCCCTCTTAAAACTAAGACGAAATGAGCAGACTCAACAAAGATACTCAAATAAACACAATTCATTAAAAATGATGAAATTTTTTGTTGTTGTTTTGACTGTAGAAGTTGCGTCAAACTCTTTATATTACAAAACAAGGTTCGCTCTCATGTGACTTCTAATAAACGTGAGATTAAAAAAAACAAAAAGCCCAAGGCCCAAACAATACCACAGATGAAACAATATAAATTGACGATAGACTATCAAAGTAAATAAGTGTAAAATCGTTTTTTAAAATAAATGTTCAAAACAGTAATGCAAACTAGTTAATTTTCAAATACCCATCACTATTTTGACACCACAAAACACAATCTACTCAACCCAAGATGAAAAATTAAAACCACAAATCACTTATTAAAACCAATAAGCTATAACAATAAGCCAAAAATAGGCTACAACTAAATTTAAACCACAACGAAACACTAAGGCCACCAAGATAGAACCAATGCTCTGATACCAATTGTAGGATCTTAGAATTCACACAAATATAAAACTAGAGAGAGAAAGTTAGAGAGAGAGAGATGGTTAGGAGAAAACTAGAGAAAACACACTAAATTATGTGTGTAAAATGATTCAACCAACACCCTCTCCATGTGTGGAGAGGGTTTAAATATGTCTTACAAAATGCCCATAAAACGGGCTATGGTGTGGGCTTACAGTGGGTAAAGACTCGGCCCAACACCATAAATCATACAATTACTAACAAAACTACGAGCTATGCTAAACATGAAAATACATAGGGTGACCGAGTCTTTTTCTTAAACCAAACAGACTCAATGGGATGCTCCAAGTGCTAACCATGCAAGTAATTAAGCACCTGAGAAATACATGCTAAAATGTCAACATAAAGTTGGTAAGTTCATAAGTTTAAGTAAAATATCAGTGTGGACCACAAGATTTCCGAGTATGACCATTAGATACAATGTCATATAAAAAAGAAGTTATTACGGTTACACTAAGCTCATAAGACCGAAGCTAAGACTGACGTTTCATGTTGTTATAAGTAGTTGTCCAGTAGGTGTCCAACCCAAGAACACCTAGAGTTTCCTGAAAGGTATACGTCTGTTTGACCAATACCCTTGGTCAAGTAAGCGCTACTTGCCCGGATGGGCTTGTCAACCCCAATAGATCTATTTACAATAATTGTTCTTACACAGAGTAATTAACAGTTCATGATAGTGGGAATATGTAAAAGCAAGTATAAACCATGTAAAAGCAAGCAATTATTCTTACCCAATAGTTTAAATATACTTGTGTCCTTATGTAAAAGCAAGCAATGTATCTCACCCAAAGTGTTGCAAAACAAGTAGAAACCATGTAAAAGTGGGGTTAAGAAACTCACCTCAAGTAAGTAGTACAATCGGGGAAATAACGCAAGTTCAAAGAAGCTCAAGTCCTAACCGCGACCTAATTTAATAACGAGGCACTTTAGGTTTACAATATGAAGTGTACCAAATGCATATGAGTTTTATAAATCTTTTTATCACCCTACTATGCTTGTGTCTAAGGTTTTCTAAGTTCTAAATATACTTTACAACCAAGTTTACAAGTGTTTTATATTAGAAACTTCATAAAATAGTTTGTTGAAATTTGGGTTTTTTCGACTTCCCGAGGGAATAACTCATTCATTTCTTAATGAACTAAGTCTGTTCAAAAGCCTAGGTTGTAGTATTTTGAGTTATCTATCTAAAAATATAAGTTTTAATGTCTAATTCCAAGTTTAAGGGTTTCAAATGGGTCATACAAGACCCGGATATAAGGCTGTTTCGGGAGAGTAGGTTTACCCGATATTGTTTTTGCCATATATACTTCATTATTTCTCCTATAGTTGATTCAAATCGCTTAGTTTAAGTTAAGACCTTATCTACCAAAAGTTACAAAGGCACAACGACCCAATCTAACCCTAAAGTGCTCATAATCACGCCTAAAGTTTTGAACTCAGAATCGCACACTAATCTTGCAAAAATCATTCAAAAATGAAAACGAACCCGATTCTTTAAAGCCCACTCTAGAAACTAAGCTAACATCCTATATTAAGACTAGATAAAAATAAATTTTCTAAAGGATTTCCCTATGGTGGTTTTATTGTTCAAGCAAGTCATCCTAAAAATCTGCTCACTTTTAGGTTTCATAAAACAAGTTTTTAATCAAGTTTTTCTTATACACAAGCATACTTAGGAGATATAAAGCATATATGAGATGTTTAGAGTGTAAGAAAACATGAAATGATGTTACTTACAATGATGTTGATTGTGAGATTATTTTTCTCTCTGAAGGTGGTTTGGATGAGGATAATTCTCCTTCTACTACGTCTGTAAACAATGAGACTCTAGCTATCGATGCAGAGCCTATAACTGTTATCCATCCTTCAGACTTTGCCAAAAACATTGGTGATTATGATGCTCCTTCTGAAAGGGATGAGGTGACTATAATTGGTCGTTCTGAACCGCGGAATCCGAGGGCAGGTATTTCTTTAAAAACCATTAGAAAGAGAAAACACATTATTAATTCTACGAAAGAGGGATCTCGCTGAAAAACCTGAAGGGTGCCGCCCCAAGAAAGTAAAGCTTTCAGTGATGCTTCCGACCCTCTTGATGTGGATAATGATCTTGGCATCCATGGTGAGCCTTGTTTTTCCTCCAAACTATACCTCTAAATATTATATTTTTGTAACACCATTTTTATATTTCTATAGAGTTTTCGTCTGCCAAGGAATTAAAGGATTCCATCGATTTCCACTGGGTTGTCGCTCATGTTACTCCTCCGTCATGGAAACAACATCCGAAGAAGATCTGCTTGGAGAAGCTTTACGACATCCATGACAGAGCTTACATGCAACAAGTTGTCCTTGATAATATATTGAATAGCAAAACCTATAAGCTCATATTTGCGTTGTCGAAGGCAAGGGCTTCTTGTGATGCCATTCAGGAGAGGGAGGTTACAAAAGACAAGGTGTATGCTGAATTGGAGAGGAAATGTAATGAAGCTCTTCAGGATTTAGAGAAGAATCCCATTGTCTTAGATATGCGCTCTGAGATTGAGACTTTGCATGGACAGGTTAACAAACTCCACAGTGAGTATAGTAGACTCATCCTTGAAGAGAAGAAGTGGGTCAAGTATGAGCAGACCCTATCTGTCCTTTGTACAAAAGTTAAAGGCCTAGAATCTGAAAGGGAGCTACTCAAGAGCTCTGAAGTCTAGCTCCTGTAAGAAATTGATAGTTTACGACAAGATAGAGCTGCTGTGGTGTCTAAAGTATTTCCTTATGTAGCTATAAAATTTGTCTGTAGTGACAAAATAGGTCTTCTGGTTGCCAGACTTGTCAAAGCGGCTATGTTTCGTGGCAGGTGTACAGCTTTTGAGGAGGTGGAAAATTTGAAGGAGCCTTTCATCTTGGAGAAGATGACAGGTTATCGTCCTTCTTCTGGAAAGGAGTTTGATCAAGCCGGTGATGACCTAGCCACTGCCTCCTATCCTTTCATAACCGAAGCTACTGCTGATCCGTATGCCACTATGGAACAACTGCTCTCAAAGAAGCCGAGGTCTCTCCCTACAAAGCCAGCTCCATCATATTCTAAACCTTCGTCTTCGAAGGCTCCCATTAATTAAAGATCATCGTGTATGCGTTATTTTAACTATTTGGGTGGTGTGTACCCATGACTTGTTTGTAAACAATGTTAATTGTTGCTTTTTATATGTTTTGAGTGACCATTTATGGGTGTCACTATTTGATGGAGTTTGCATTTTACCTCCACTTGCAAAACTTTTCATGCTTTGCTCACTATGTAAGGCTCAAGTGTGGCCTGTATAAAGTGTTTTTTTACCAAGGGTTTTAACCAGCAGCCCTTTGCTTGTGAGAGAGGGTTGCGACCCACTCCACCTTTAGCCCATTAGGTTTCGAATGAAGACCTTTAGGAAAGTTAACGTGAATTCAGGTGTTTTATATGTAAGGCTCATGTGTGGCCTTACAGCACCCCTTTGAACGTTGAAACTTTTGGATACCTGGCTATGAATAACGTGAATTTAGGTGTTTTGTATGTAAGGCTCATGTGTGGCCTTACAACACCCCTTTGAACGTTTAAATTTTTGAATATATGGCTATAAATAGCATTAAGGCTCAAGGTGTGGCCTTACGATATCTTTTGTTGTAAATAACGACACAAAAGATTTGAAAGGAATCCATTAATAGTGTAGACAGATTTACATCATTTCACGTATGAAAACTTAGTTTTCGACACTTTATGAAGATTCTCTTAGTGAAAGTAGTCGAAACAATGACTTTTTTGAAAAAAAGATGGGTAACAAGTTTTACATGTAAAACTTACGGAGGTTTGACCTGTTCTATGTTCGATCAATTAGAGAGCCAGATAATGTTTCTAGCTTGTAGGCTCCATCTCCGTAGGCCTTCTTAACTATATAAGTCCCTTCCCATGTTGGTCCCATTTTTCCTTGGAACTCTGCTTTGCTTGCGCTGTTAAGTCGGAGCACATATGTACCTGGCTTAAAAGTGGATGGCCGGACACGTTTGTTGTAGTATCCTTCCAGCTTTTGTTTGTAGTAGGCTTCTCTAATCGTAGCTCTCCCTTCTATCTTCGAGCATATCAAGATTTTCTCTACGCCTTTTCTCGTTTTGCTTGACATCAAAATCCTGAATTCGTTTTGTTTCGACACCTATTTTAATGGGAACTATAGCTTCCGAGCCATATACTAGACTAAAGGAAGTTTCTCCGTTGCTAGATTTTAGAGTTGTCCTATGTGCCCATAATACATGTGGTAGCTCATCTACCCAACCTTGGTGAGTCTTTCCTAGTTTTCGTTCCATTCCTTTGACGATGTCCCTGTTGGTGACCTCAACCTACCCATTTGCTTAGGGATGATAGACAGAGGTGAAGGCTTGGAGTATTCCAAGCCTTTGGAAAAAACAGGGAATATTCCTGCGATGAACTGCTTCCCATTATCAGAGATGATTATTTTGGGGTATTCTGAATCTGCACACTATATGTTCCCATACGAATTTCTCCATATGCTTCCCAGTTGTGGATATCAGTAGCTTTGCTTCGACCCATTTTTTGAAGTAGTCGATGGCTATGACGAGGAACCTCACACCTCCTGATGTTATTGGCAGTGGCCCTACAATGTCAATTCCCCAATAGGAGAAAGGCCATGCTGAGGTTATAGGTGTCATCTCCCGTTTTGGCTTTCTTGGTATGGATGAGTGGATCTGGCAGACTTTATATCTTTAGATTAATGCCTTCGCGTCATTATGCATCGAAGGCCAATAATATCCTAGCTTGGTAATCTTTGATACCACTGACTGTGTCCCTGCATGCATTCCATAGGAGCCTTGGTGTATCCCTTGGTTAATGTTCTTTGCTTGTACTGGCCCTACGCATTGTAGCTATGGCGACATGTATGACTTGCGATATAGCTTGGCATCAATCATTATGTACCAAGGTGCCTTAATTTGTAGCTTTCTAGCCTTCTGCGGATCACTAGGGAGTATTCCCAACTGTAAGTATTCGCGGATGGGTAACATCCAATTGTCCCCTTCTTCCTTTACTATGTCTGCTACTTCCCTCTGTATGATTGATTTTTCGTGTACTACCTCTACTAAGACCTCCTTAGCAAGTTTTGAGAATGTCATTGAAGCTAGTTTGCTGAGAGCGTCCACCTTCTTGTATAGATCTCTTCGGACATGCTCCATGGTATAGCTACTGAATTTCTTGAGTATCTCCTTTGTCTTTTCTAGGTATTATTTTATAGTTGGTTTCCTTGCCTCGAAGAGCCCCTTTACCTGGTTTGCTACCAACTGGGAGTCCACAAAGATGGCTAGCTCTTGAATCTTCATTTTTGTAGCAATAAGGAGACCCGCTAACAGTGCTTCATATTCTGCCTCATTTTTTGTGGTTTCGAATTCAAATCTAAGAGCATAAGTGTACTCTTTCCCCTCAAGTCTGACCAACATTAATCCTGATCCAAAACCATCAGAGCTTGAGGCTCCATTTGTAAATAACTTCCATGCGTTCTCTGGTCATGGCCCCTTTCCTTTGGTTTCCTCGACCTCCATTTCTCTGTATTCTGCAAAGGGAGTTTTACCCAGGAAATCAGCCAATATTTGTCCCGTAACAGAATTACGTCCCTTGAATTCAATTTCGTGCTCCCCTAGTTCGAATGCCCATTTAGCTATGGTCCCCTGACTTTTCGGGCCTTGCGAGGATTTGTTATTATGGGTTTATCGATAGTAATACAAAATAGGTGAGCTAGGGAAGTACCTTAGAAGCCTTTTTGCGGCATGTATGAGGGCCAGTATGAGTTTTTCCAACTCTGGGTAATCTAATTATGCTCTTTACAGCGATCGGCTCACAAAGTACACGGGTACCTGCTTTTTTCCTCTTTCTACTAACAACACTGCGCTTATTCATCTTCTATGTTGTGAGTACATTACATGGTTTTCGCCTTCTAATGTGTTGTACCGTTGGCAATGACCTCTATGAACTTCTCATGGTTTACAGAAAGCTTCGTCTGCCTCTGTTGTCCATTGAACTATCTTCCTCTTTGTGCAATTCTTTAATGTTTTCAAGAAAGGAAGTGTCTTGTCTGCTCCCTTTGAGAGAAATTGACTTAGGGCCGCCAATTTTTCGTTGAGACTCTACATTTCTTTTATCGTCTTTGGTGGCTGTAAGTCTGAGATTGCTTTCACCTTCGAAGGGTTAGCCTTAATCCCTTACTTTGTAATGAGATGGCCTAGGAACGGTCATTCTTTGTCACCGAAAGAACATTTGTTTAGGTTGAGCTTCATATTAATTGCTCGAAGCTTGTCGAAGGTTTCTTTGATATCAACGAGCATGTATTCTTCGGAGTTACTTTTTATAACCATGTCATTGACGTGAACTTCAAGGTTGCATCTTATTTGATCGCTAAACACCTTATCGACTAACCTTTGGTACGTGGCTCATGCGTTTTTCATACCAAAAGGTAATCTTTTATAGCAGAACACTCCTTCTCTTGTGTAGAAGGTTGTCTTTTCCTTGTTATTTCTTCCATCTGTATCTGATGGTAACCTTTGTATGCGTCTAGGAAGCACTTCAGCTGGAACATGGAGAGAATTTCCACTTTTTGATCAATTGCTGGTAAGGGATGATGGTCTTTTGGACAAGCCTTGTTTATGTCTGTGAAGTCTACACATAACTTCCATCTTCCGTCATCCTTTTTTTTACCATAATAGGGTTTGACATCCATGTCTGGTATTTGACTTCTCGTAGAATATTAGCCTTCGTAAGCTCTTTTACTTTTTTACGCATTGTTTTGTTCCTCTCTGGTGCTAGAATCCTCTCTTTTGCTTGGATCGACTCTATGTGTTTGAACTCGTTCAATCGGTGCACTATGTTGAAGGGTTCCCCTCCTACCATAATGGTTCTTGGGATTCCTTTTATATGAGCGTAGGTCCACGCGAAGACATCAGTGTTGGCCCTTTTTAAAACCATGTAGTTTCATCTTGAAGCTGGTTGGCAGTTGTCTTCCTATAACGATTGTTTGCTTCGAATATTCTTCATTAACAACGATCCTCTCTTTGGTGTCCACGCAGTTGAGGATATCCTTTGTAGCCTTTTGAGGGGTTCCTTTTAGCTTTTTCTGCTCCTTTCTTGCCTTGTCGAATTTGCGTGTCAAAAATATAGTGCCAATTCCTCTAGGGGTGTGGAATTTTATGGCTTCATAGATTGTATATACTATGATTCCCATTCGTTGCATAGCAGTCCTTCCGAGTAGCAAGTTGTGCAGAGAATTAGACCTTACAATGACGAAGTTGAGAATCTATGTCCTTGTGTAAGGACTGTTGCCTATTGTGACTTCCAAATGTACTTCTCCTAGAGGCCAAGAGTGTTCCCCAGAGAAGCCGACGAGCGGAGTCTTTGAGTCTATTCAGAGAGACCCGATGGATAGCTTTAATTTCAAGAAGCAATGCTCATAAATAACTTCACATGAGCTTCCGCTATCCATGTATACCCTACTCATTAGTCTTCTGGATATCTGAGCCTTTATGATAACTAGATCTGAGGAGTTAATGCTCAAAAAAGGTAGAAATGTGATTTCCCTTACTCCGTCAACAGATTCTTCCACTGACTTCCTCTTTAGAGCTCGATTATCCCTGCTTATCATGAGGATCAGGGCATCGACAGGTGGTGTATCTTTTTCTCCTTTCTTCCATTAACCTAGTTGAGTATCATAGGTTTTCGCCTTTCCCTTTTTTATCCCTTTTACTAGATGAGCTAGATGTCTCAATTTTACAGCTTCTTCATTTTGGTGCCTTAATTCCCGGCACTGGTTGGTGTCGTGCCCATAATCTTCGTAAAAGTAACAATACTTGACGTGTCATATGATCGCCTACTTCTGGGTAAGCAAGGTGGTTGTTTAAAGGTTTTTGCGACCTTTTCTGTTGCCAGAATTTCCTTTGGGCTCTTGGACAAGTTGGAGAGTAGCCCGTGGTTAGACCCACGGTACAGGAAGAACCTATCTCTATTTTTATGTCCTTTCTTATTGTCCCAGGAAGGATTTTTCCTAGATTTTTCAAAACCCTCCCTTCGGTCATTTAAAGCTCCGTTGTTTTCCACTTCTCTTGCTTTAATCCAAGTGTAAGTCTTCTCCATCAGGCCTTTGTAAGTGGTTGGAAGGTCCGTGGAGAGAAACTCTACCAAGTTTCTTGTTCTCAGCCCATGAACAAATCTAAAAATACGATGGTCTTTATGTAAACCCAAAATCTACAAAGTATCATCTGTATACCTAGTGACGAAGGCTCTAGTGCTTTCGCCTTCTCTCTGCTTAATGTTGTGCACCGCGAGGTGCATCTTTGTAAACTTCTTTTACTGGCTAAAGTGTGACCGAAATTTTGCCTTCAAATCCTCGTAGTTGAGGATGCTACCTGCTTTCTAACTATTCCACCATATTCTTACAGAGTCTTTAAGGGTGTATGTGAACATATGACAGGTTACGAGCATCACCCATTTTTGCATACGGATGACCCCTTTGAAAAGGTGTAAGTAGTTATCGGGGTCTCCTTTTCCGTCATAGGAACCCACATGAGAAGGCATTTTTAGTCCGTCTAGAAGAGGATAGTTCTCAATCCAACGGACAAACGGGGTCACGCAGCCAGTAGGATCTACGAAAGACACGCGGAGCCTGGGTTTGGGTAGGCATATATGTTTGGTTATGTACACGTAGGTTGTGTGTAGAATGGGATAATTATTGGAGGGAGTAACCACAGGGTACATGAATCCGTTGTAGGGAGGAACATTGATACTCGTAAGAGCCTGCAGAACATACCCTTTTTGGGAATACTAGACAAAGGTTCCCCTAAAATAAGGGTTACCATTCTAAGCATGAGGAGGGTTATTTAAACTCTGTCCTAATGTGACACCCATATGTGGTTGGGAGAAAAGGTTGACATAAGTAGGCATAAGTCTATTGGGTGGTTGTAAATTATTAGGTATGAAAGGCTTAGTATTATGTGAGAGATGCGTACCGTTAGGAGGGAGGTTTCCTCATGTGTTAATCGAATACTGAGGGCCTTTGTGTACGAAGGTCAGAGACGATTGTTACGGCTGACCATTTTCGCTCCTCCTCAAGTGAGTTGTTAAAAGCCGAGGAAGATTCATTCTTTGGCTTCTATTATTATCTGCTCTAAGTCCTGAAGGCCTCCCACCTTCGGAATTCCTTTCTACCATGCTCCCATCTCGATTGGGGATATCTTTAAAGTCTACCATCTTCTCTCTCTGTCTTCGAGCCCTCGGAGACCTCATATGGAGGACCGTGTTGGATTCCCTGTTACGAACAAGTCTCGGTTCCATTTCCCTTTCTTCATTGTACTCCTCACTAAAGTATTCCAGTTTAGTATAGAGATCTTCATTACGTTTCCGCCTCCTTCGTTCCCTTGAGAGGGATTTGAGGACTTTATAATTGGCCTCAACAAAGGCCGGACTGATCATAGGATTGAGGTTGGCCGAAGTGGATGCATGATTAGTTAGTGGCGTATTTTTAGGAGTCCTGGCAGTAAAAGTAGGGACAATTATGGGTGGGAATTCGTTAGAACTTGGTATAGGAGTTAGGGTCGAAAAACCCGCTGGTGGTGTCATTTCTCTCCTGCTTGTCATCCTAAAAAAGTAGGTTAAGTGGTTTGATGGTTATTGACATGGTTTAAATGGGACTAATTGTTACAAGTCCCACGGATGGCGCCACTAATTGTACAAATATGGACACGATCAGGCTTCGATGGGGATCGAAGAGTTCTTGGGTGAATGCTTGACTGCCAAGTCTTGTATAACCTATGAAAACAAAAATGGAAACACTATGTTAAGTGAAGCACAGGGGGTGTCCCTGCGAATCACCTCTAGTGTGAGAGTAAGTATGTGCTTTTAGGAGTAATGAATGTATGTAAAGTAAGTAAATGTGTGATGGAAGCGTAAAACATACCTGAAGACCTTGCCATCTATTTATAGGTAGAGAAATAGGATGGAACAAGGCCTAGCACAATAACCGGTGATCGTGGGGGTGTCTCACGATTTAAGGGGTGGTTTCAGGAACCGTGTACCACGATCTCTACCTTGGGGGGAAAACTTTAGTAGAAAGGGATAACGTGGGTTTTGACTTAACCAAGTCTGATTTTTGCCCTAGTTTTGCTGAAGACCTTACTGCGAAGGGTGTGGGTCTTCGCGTGGCGGATTCCCTTACAGGTAACCATCGCAAAGATGGTTTTACGCCACTAGAAACTATTCGAAGGTTTCTAGGTGTAATTGGGAGTAGATCCCTTTCAAGCTCGAAAGGGAGGCCTTTGAGCTGGAGGGGAGGGTACGTCATCAGATGTGATGATGTGGATGATCAAAGTGTACAAAATATCCAAGAACAACTAGAAAAACCTAAGATTTATGCTAGCTTTTGCAACCCTTTTGTATGGTCCATGAAATAAATAAACCCAAGACTTGAAATACCCCTTGTTTATGGTTGGATTTGTCAAAATACTAAATAGAAGGGGAGAGAGTTATGTGTTTTAGTTGTGGTGAAATAAGAAAGAAAACTAAGTGTACGTATAAAATAAAGAGCGTAAGACTTATGAGAAGATATTTTAGAGACAAGGGGACAAGATAATTTATGAAGGGAATAGGAGACTATGGTTTGTGGCATGGGATTTGGAAGGAAGGAAAGAAAAATGGTTTGAGTTGCTAGTGTAAGAAAGACTTTGACAATTTGCACACTAGTTGGTATAATATCATGTGTTGTGTTGAATTTTGATGTATTTTGTATACAGATACCACAAGGGGCCGGTTTTATTATGAAAATGGGGAGCGAATTTATAAATTTTGATAGTGTATAAGGTATAAGAGTTGTTAGTTTAAAGGTGGTGAGAATATTAGGTAAGTTGTACATGCATGTGGGTAATGTAGTGCAAGTTTAAACGACTTACATAAAAGTTATAAAACCGAATGCATAAGACCTGTAAATCATACTCATGAGAATGATTATATGCTTGATAAATGTATACTAAACTTAGTCTAGTGACAGAATATGTTCAAAGACGTTTTTCGTTATACGCGTGATAACCTCCCGGTAATGTGTCAATTCAAGTTTTCACGAGTTCAAAGTAAAATATTTTAAGTTAATAAGTAAAAGTAAACCTGAAAAATATAGGTTGTCACATATCCGGCCCACAGTATAGAAAATCCGGATTTTGGATATCAAATCTCCCAAAATCTTGTGTGATCTTCTAAGATCTTCTCTAGATATGGTAAGATTATGAAATGATAATACATAAAATTCAACTTGATGTATGATGTCATGCATGATATAAAAACGATTTTTATAACTAGTTTTTACCTTATGTAATTTTATGTATATGCTAAAATAGATGTGCAAGTAACTTTGTATTACTTGTATGTTTAAAAATAATATAGACTCTAGTAAAAAGAATTGTGTAGTTACTTATGTGTAAATAACAAACTAAAATAGTTTTGGACACAATTTTATGCTTAATGGACTTATGTACAAAATCTTGAGTATTAGTTAAAATGTATGTAGTTTGATATATGGTAAGTATGATGAGTTAGAAAACTATTGGCTTAAAACTTATGTATTTTATTTTCTACTTAAAATGATTTTATGATTGATATCGACAAAATATAGAAAGATCGTAAAATATAAATAAACGTTTTTAAAGCTTATTTGTATTAACAAATTTATTAAATTTCTAGAATTCTTAATTTTCCAGATTTTTGCAGAAAACCGCGTTAACATTAGCATAAATATTCTATCTTTAT
Organism: Tanacetum coccineum; assembly: GCA_026074375.1. Classification (NCBI taxonomy): domain Eukaryota; kingdom Viridiplantae; phylum Streptophyta; class Magnoliopsida; order Asterales; family Asteraceae; genus Tanacetum; species Tanacetum coccineum. The sequence goes on along the minus strand of BQNB010088506.1, from coordinate 3,881 downwards.
TGCGTTATTAGGATTTAGATTTTGATTATAATGAGTTGTATATTATTTATCATCGATTCTATGCGGGTATAGCTATTTTTGTCTTTGATTTTCAGGTTATATTGGATAAGGAGAGTCTGGGAGCTCTTAAGATTTCCACTTGGACGATTCTTGGATGTGAATTTAGCCGGTTTATCTCGTTTGTTCTTCGATATTGAGCAAACCTGAGGAGTACTAGTTTCTTTTGCCTTTCATTCATTCTTTGCTTTCTCGTTTTTCAGATACTTTTAGAACATTAGGGATAATGTTCGATTTGAGTGTAGGTAATAAAAACCTTAGAAATTATCCATTCATTTGCATTTGCTTTTCCTTAAAAATGTGTAATATATCAAAACATGCGGTAATTTTGGCCTAAATTTAAAAAATTTTATTGCATATATTGGTGAAACTATAGTTTTAGAAGCGTCTCATGGATAGAAATTATATGACAAGCACAAAAACATACCACTTAAAAAAAATTCCACCCAAAAATGTAAGGTTCGCCCTTAGATCTTTAGAATAAAAGCATCCATCTTTAATGCTTTGAGTGTACCGGTAGTATATTAGATTCTAGAACTTGTTTTAGTGATGCATCCCGAGACTACTAGTGAGATCACATTGGTGTGATTTAGATTTACTAAGTGATAAGAGGCATTAGGATAACCATTGTTTTTAGCATGTGTTTATTATAGTTATGATGATCACATTGGCATAAAAATGCCCCACACCGTTGCTATGCACTCATTTTTAGTGCAACATACCCTTAATACACCCCTCTGAGCCTATCTTTTTCGAGGTTCTCATGATTTTTTGGTGGATTCCAGATTATTATTGAAAAAGCATTTTTTACACCCCACTAAAATGTTACACCAAAATCGCCTTAGCCCTCTTGTATGTACTCATTTTTAGTACATTATTGTGATCACATATGTTAACCCTAGTTAATTGTTTGCTTATGGTAATCTATATGCTAATGATGAGGTGTCATTTTATACACTTTTTAGGGTCATTTAACCCCCAAAATCATGTAAATATGCCAAAATATTGTACTTAATCGTTTCTTTTTCATATTTTAGCATTTGGGAAGCATTTGGAGGAAATCACGTAACTTGGGCTTGATTTGGGAAGAAATGGGACAAAGACACAAGAGTTGGTTTTACAGTGCATGGAGACGGCGTCAGAATATGCTCCGACACCGTCAAGATTGAAGGGCGATGACGTCACGAAGATGTGTGACGTCGTCGCAGTAACCGACTTAAAAGAAGCCTATAGAAGATTCGGCGGGCTGACGGCGTCAGGATTTCTAGCGACATCGTCAGACCCTATTTTCTATATATACAAACCCTATTTTTCATATTTTGAGGAGGTAAAAAACATAGAGTATTGAGGGATATCTTGGTAGCAGCCAATGTGGTCGAATTTTAGGGTTTTTAAACCCTTTTGTACTCACTCATACTTCATGTTTAATTGAAGTGAAGTTCTTTTATCCTTTTAATCATTCAATATGTCTATGTGTTGTTTGATTAATTATTCTTCGCATTCAATTAACATGCTTGGCTAAATCTAATTGTGTTTTCTTATGAATGAAACCTAGTTGTTAGATCTTTTATTATTACTTCTTGTTGATGGTGTGCGCTTAGGCTTTAGAAAACTAGTTATTTGATTGTATAGTATAGACGTCTAGGAAAACACGGTTAGGTTAAAGGATACCTGTGATTAGATTTTCATATCTAAATCACCTCTGAGTTAAGTATTTGAATTAAAAGAATACTTACACATTACATTAACGAGGGTGACGAGAAATAAAATCTGAGAAAACAACTAGGGAGTAGTGCATGATTAGGTAAACACGTTTGCATAATTAGTAGTTTAATTAACCTCCTCTTAAACCCGAGATTTACTTGCTTTCAAAAAAATATAAAAATACAAAAATAATCTTCCCACAACCCTTAGACCTTAGTGAATATACAATTCGAGCCTACCCAAACTATTCCCTTAGAGAACGATAATAACCCCCCGAGTCTTGCCTAAACTACACTACAACGGTTAGGTACACTGCCTAGGAGGGTTGTAAAACTTCTGCGTTGCATCCCATCGCATCAAGTTTTTGGCGCCGCTGCCGGGGAATAGTTTAGGTTTCGGATTCTATCTAGCTTAGGTCTACTTACAAAATTCCTATCAAGTGGGATTTTCTTTTCCTTTTTAGTATAGCTTTCTCGTAGTCTATCTTTTTCTTTGTGTTATTTGTTTCATAAATTTCCATTTTATTATTCCATTCTTCATTATAGAGAATGTAAATCCATCATTACTACCCGAATCCCCCGACTCATTTAGAAATAGAGAGATTTATGAGCTCGATGCACTCTGTGAATCTTTTAACTTAACTACCCCACCTCTTGAAAGAGATTTTTCTTACCTAGAAGGAAACGTTAGATTTGTATAATTATTTAAGGAATATGAGATACAAGACCTTAGTGAGGGAGAAACAGAGGAGGAAGAAGAAGTAGAGGAAGTAGGTGTCGAGTACTTCGATAAATTCTTGACTAGAGATGAATTAGCATATCATAAGTACTTACTACACGACCCTAGCCCATCGTTCTTTAAGAAACCCCTAATTATCATTGGAGGAAATCTCTCAAACCTAAAAATTCCTTGCCACATAGGAAACGTACAAGTGTGGAAGGCTTACATAGATCTTAAATCCCCCGTTAACATCATGACTCGTATGAATTACAATTGGATCATGAAAAAGCAACTTGAACCTAGGATAGACAATAAGGACCTTAGAAGAATAAGTAATTTTACGGGAAGGATTAGGGGGATGCATATCTTTGTAGGAAACTTCACTTACATTGCAGATTTCTTGATTGTAGAGGATATTAGTTTGGTTATAAACCATTGCTTGTCACAAGTAGTACTAGGAGAACCACTTATTGAAACATCGAACATGACGTATGATTTATCACTAGGAATAGTAAAGTTCACAAATGGAGTTGATGAAGTTGCTTACAGAATACCCCATAAGATAGAGCAATTTTGATCATTGTCTAATATGGAAAAACAGCACAAGCAATCGGTCTACTTTATTAATGATGAGGATATAAAGAGAGGAGTAGGATACGTGATGGAAAAGATATTCAGTTTTTATAAGGAATGCCTAGAATTAGGACCCGAGTACAAAACCAACAAGGATAAGGATAGTAGTGTAAGTGACGAAGGAGTCACGTAAGGAGAGTGACTCTGAATCTAGCTAGAAGACTCGTTAATAAAAAAAAGTGATTATTGGGAGCCAACCCATTCTTTTATTTTATTTATTTTAGGAGTGTCGTGTGTTTTTAATTTTCATTATTTGTCTTATATGTTTGAATTATATGTGATCATGCTTTGTTTTATCTTTAACTTTGTCTAAATTACAATCATAAAATAAGTGTATGGGAAATTTCCAGTTTTTAAGCCATTTCAAACATGTAAATAGATAGTTTAAGTTAAAATCACACTTTTATGTTTTGTCTGTTTGTTTTGAGTCATATGTTTGTACTAATCGTTTTTGTGGCCTATGCAGTAAAAAATTTCCAGGAAATCATTAATAGGACATGTTTGCAGAAATTTTTCCAAAAAACAAAGAAACAAAATTTCACAGTGTGTGGAAACGGCATTAGGATTAATCCTCATCATCACTATAACAACAAAGAAATTAATGTTTTTTTGAAAAGCTATTTTCGTTTAATTTCCAGAATTTTTTATTTTCCAAAATTTTGCAGAAAGCCACAATTACATTACTACTAACATTCTATCTTTATTGCTTTCTTAGGATTTTAGTTTATGATTAATAGGGTTGTATATTATCGCCTGCCGATTTTACT
>BQNB010088505.1:0-27645 GCA_026074375.1 Tanacetum coccineum | reverse complement strand
ATCTCAATTCACTAAATAATCATACATACTTCTTTAATTTTACCGACGATAAAATAACAAAAATCACTATACTTCCGAAATCATACATACTTCTTTAATTTTACCATCTATTTGTAATTTAGAAATCGTTGTTATAGAGTGAAAACGTTTATAATTATCGTTTTAGTAAAACTAGCATAACTTTCCTGTTTTAAACCCGTTTCTTGCGTTTCTTACGTCTTCGTCTTCGTATTGAGATGATGTATATAAATATTACATTTTTATATTTTATAACCTTCTAATGAACAGTACTTTTACTGTTCATGACTTTTTATAAATTTACTTTTATAAATTTAATTGTCGTAATACCCGTAAATGCAATACCTTGTTCGTTTTAATCCCGATTTTAGCGATTCCTTCGACCACGTCTTTGTTATCAAAATTATCACATTTTTAATATGCGGGTTCTGCTGATGAACAGTAATTTTACTGTTCATAGTTTATAAAATTACTTTTATAAACTCGAATTATCGTAAACGTCGTATTTTATTCGTTTTAGCTCCATTTTTAGTAATTCTTTCGAGCACGTTCTCGTAATTGAAAGTTCTATTTATTTAAGAAGTTTACAAAAATTAATGTTTCTGTCATGAACAGAAACTTTTTATAAAAATAGTTTTATAAAAATATTTTTATACATTTTAAGTATATAAACTTGCGTAATTCATAACTTCTTCGTTTTTAATCAAAAAATTATGTTTCTTATTGTTTTGGAATCCTAAAAATATGTATAATCTTTTAAAACTACCAAACTTTCTGTTTTGTATAATATTTATAAAGGTTATTTTATAAATTCGTTTAATTAACGTATAACTCGTAATTAGCGTATCTTTTTCGTTATCAATATGTTTTTCGAGTTTCTTACCTTTTTGGAATCGTCATGAGATGTATTATCTTTATAAAATGTCAAACCCACTGTATGAAATTCGAAATCCAAACGGCCCCTTTTTGTATCTTTTATATAATTAATTATATACTTGTTTTATACATACTTTTCAACAATTTAAAATACCACAATTCCTTTATAACTCATAATATACTTATGTCATATATATTATATAGTCCAAGATCACAAGTTCATATGAAAAAGTGTTAAAAATCATAATCACAAGTAAGTTATCCATTTAACATGTTTAAAACCCTAAATGGTGATTTAACTATATAGAACATATATACTTATAAAAATGAGAAAAGTAAGGACATAAAGGTTTATAGATAAACTTAAAGTGATGTATGATGATGAGAAATACAATCTAAAACCTTGTTTAGATTTTTAAACCAAGCTTGCAAACAAGAAAACCCTAGATTAGGTTTGAAACCCTAATTTTACTTTCTATGCTTCAACACTTGAAAATGGTTAATCAATGCTTGGTAATATCTTAGTATATCTTAGGATGGATGTGTAATGGCTTGTATAGGTTGAAGAAAATTTGGTATGGATTTATTTAGATGGGGTGTTTGAGCCGTGGCTACATAAAGAGAGAAAGAGAGGATTCTTTTGATTTTTACCAAGTGTTTTTGTATGTATGTTATATCTATCTCATGCATACTTGTATATATAGTAAGACTAGTAAAAAAGAATGCAATAGTGGTCAAGGAGACATGAGGAGGGTCTTAAGGAAGACCATAGTCTTTGTCTTTAGTCAAAGAAACATGAAATGGTAAGGTTTAATGAGATGATATGGTACAAAGACCTAGTTGAAAGATTTATTTCATTTTTCTTGTATTAATTGCAACAAATCCGGCCATAAGAAGATATATATGATATATTTTTGTAATTTTTATGTATTGGGTATAAACATGGGTATTTGTTGAAGCGTAGAAAAGTTTTGGTGATTCCGGGAATGCCTAAACGCAATTTATCGCCAAACGTAGTCAATTTACGCAACCAATAAAAATACAATGAACAAAGACCATAATTATTCTCAAAATAATTATTTAATACTTGATTGATGTAAATATTTAATCGTTTGATACCCGTTTACATTGAACGCTAATTTTTAGCTTACACGATTTTACTTAATACATGAAATTACAAGCAAACGCGTACGACACTAAAAGTAAATAGTATATTTATCGACGTCGTTAATGACTTGAAAACACGGGGTGTTATATAAATGGTGTATATAAGAGTTGGAAAAGGTTTAAAACAAGTATAGAAGTATGGTAGATAGCTTAGATATCCATCATAGTTGAGGTTACATCATATTGGGTTGAATGCCTAATTGATGTTAGCTTATTGTGTGCTTAATTGTTTAGATTATCCGTGAAGTGTTTGTGAAGCTTTTGTTGGATTCTTTTGGGAAGCTAAGATAAAGAGGTTGTAATAATTGTTGTTGATGTTGGTTTCTGTTGATGTTGAAGCTGTTGTTGTAGTTTGGCATCGAGTCTTTGTTGCTTCATTCTTTTTTGTTGAATTTTTTGTGTGGTCTAACTCTGACTCAGTTGAGTTTGACCGGGTCAACTCGGTAATAACCGAGTTGACTCGGTTTAGGTCTTGGGGGCAAACTGCTAACTCGCTACTTTGAAAAAAATTGGGCATTATAACGTTTAGGAAGTCCAAGATCTATAAGTCTTCAGTTGTACCTGTCAACTCGCTACGTGTTACTCGCTAGCCCAACTCGCTACTCCTAACTTGCTAGCCCAACTCGCTAAGTTGTAACTCGCTACCAGTAACTTTTGTACTTTTGTACCTTTTCCTGAAATTCTGGATCTGTGTTCCCTGACCATTTCATTAACTCGCTACCATGAATACATAAAGATAAACCCAGATTTATTTGTGCTATAAAAGATGTCTTTTAAGCGTAAAAAATATGGAACCAACAGAATCAGTAACATAAACAACAACATATATCATATTTTTGGTTGATTCTTAGGAGAAGAACACACAAACCACAAAAAACAAACTGTTAAAAACAGTAAATGAATAGTAACTAACACCTTGAATGAACAGTACATGAATAGTAAATGAACAATAACCGGGACACGGATGAACAGTAACCGGACAACAAAAAACATGATACGATACACCCATGCAGCTCTGATACCAATTGTTAATAATAAGATATCACTAACAAATGATTCGTTTCCGGAGGTACGGTGAGGATGAAACAAATGTTTAGCCATATTATTAGAGAGAAAAGTAGAGAGAAGATGTGTGTGTCTAGAGAGAGAAATAAGAACACACACACTTTTACAAAATGAATCCTCACCTCTCCATGGAGGGGGTATTTATAGTCCTAGTGACACATAACTATCGTAACTAGTCATTATTAGTCCCTACGTGTCATGCTATAAATAAACTAATGTAATTCCGGATATGTCACCATATTTTAAAGCTAACAAGATCATTATGCATGCATGCAAAAACATTTTTAAGACGTATTAACAATGCATTAAAACCATTTTATGGATTTCTTAACGTTAGTGATTTTGAAGAAAAATAGAGGGTTTTATGTGGCGAATGCAAAACTTTATGCAACACATTCAATTATGCCAACTATGTCTACATGAGACATAAAGTTATACATTGTGTTATTATAGTCTAAATGCACACAATACAAACAGAAAAATGAAAATCCCTAATTTTGAATTTTTGTTCAACATGAACCCTAGATACAAATTTGAAAGAAAATAAATGAAATAACTTACAAATGATGATATTTATGATGTTAGGAGTGATTATTAGTGATGATTTGATCTTTAATTTGAGTTTTAGAAGTTGATTTTGAAAGATTTGGGTGGTATTTGGGTTGTTTCGTCGCAAACAATTTATAAGAAGTGTCCTGTTAGTTTTTTGTGTAATTATTAGAAAGAAGTGTGCAACATTTACTCTTGGACGGTGGCGGTCCATATCGATTTGTGGGCCGCCTCCAGTGGAGGTGTTTTGGACAAAAACTTTGACAAAATTTTTACGAAAGGAGTAACTTGTTTTAATTTGCATTTCGCGAATTAAAAGTGCTTAAAGTACTTCGTATGAAGTAATTAAGTTGTCACGACACTGAAAAGGGTATACCACATAAAAACAAGAATCGAGACAGAAGAACAGAAGAATGATTTATAAGAATGTTGATCTGTCATTTTACTAAACCAAGACGTATGAAATTGTTAATGATTCACATTTTAAGGGGTTTAGTGAGAATAGTCGGTTGATATTGGTCCGACGGGACAAACACGTTTTCGTTAGAGATATGTCCTTTCTAAACATTAACACGTATAAAGAGTGACGAATTTCGATGGTGTTTAGTTCGAGAGTGGTTTTGCAACCGGGTTTTTGCTAAGGTCAATACGCGCCTTTATTTGTCGCACCCGCTCGGCCCGTGACCTCCGTCGTCAGGAAATCGAATTCGATAAGAGCTGTAACCAACCAAAGAGGCATGATGACAATGCCATACCCCCGGCGCAATACGTATCCTTCTTATCGTAGTGGATATAGAAAGACGGTATTTTTTCATCCGAGAACTAAGAAGAAACACAACATCCCACGAACGTAATAAATACCGCTAGTGTCTCTTTCTGTCCACATAACTCCAACAAGGATACAGATTTGTCATATATTACGGTTTTTAAGCCTGTCCCCCAGATGTGTAATTGATTTTAGTATATTTTATATAATCAAGTTCTAACTATTTATAATTTTACTGACTTTTTTCCTAAAACAACACTAAGTGCAATTGAACCTGATCAATATTGTAGCTTCGTTGGTAAAGTAGGTGTGCGATACACTAAATGAGAACTTATATTTTAAAAATACTTTTAACGTCTATCAGTATTTTAGTTATCTAAGTTATTCTATTCTATGTTAAACCTATGTTAAACCTAAGTTAATCCTAATTCTAATGGATAAAAGGGGTTTCAGCCCCTGAAAAGACTAGGCACGGTTTTTTGTTGGTTACTTTATCGCTAATGAAAGCTACTCTAATGAACAAAAGAGATAAATTCAGAGGACGAGGAACAGGTCAAGCTTATGTAAGGAAACTGTATTAACCATAATTAATCCGATAGACAACATAGGTTTATTTATTATTGCAAATAACAGTTTATTGTTTTTCTGATATATAATTCCTCAATGAGTGGTACTCATTCCAAAAACTAGAACATTATAATTCTTTCACAATTAGGCACATACGCTATAAAAATTTGCGGTTGGTTAATCTATCTTAAAGTTCCAATGCGGGTGATCTCAACAGACGATTAAGCCATAGAACTTAAACTAACTTACTGCTTAATGGCCCTCTATATACTGGTAGTCCACTATCCCCAATCCATCCTTCAATAATTCAAAACGTTATTTGTTAATCCTAGGTCACCCCCTAGTCTAACTTGTTCACTAAACCTTAAAGGACAGGACATCACATTAATTTGTGATCCTATTATTCCAGATATATAAATTGCAGATATAGAGAGTTATCCTGGTATCTAGCTAACTCTCTATTTGTATTCCTAGACACAGTTGAATGATAGGTTGCATACATAAGCACATAAGCGAGTATAAATTGATAAACATAATTCAACACACAATAAATAAGAGGCAATCGATATAAAAAAAGCCAAATGTTAAATCTTCATAAACATGGCTAATACCTAAAGGTATTAGCCGATAACCATTGCAATTACAGATACCAATGTCATAGACGAACGACAAGGGTAAACTACCAAGTTAAATTAATGAATTTTGAATACCAACAATCGAACTTGTAATTAGAGAATAAGAGAGACGTTACACGGTGTTTCCTTTATGATTATAGCTTTGCATGAACCTTCTCAGTCTTCATCATGCCTCTGCAAACCGTCCTACTTGATTTGTGTTTCAAAAATATAGAATAAGCACACCCTAAATACGTGTTATGGTTTCGATATTTATAGCTATTGGAATTAGGGTCCCGATAACGCTCGTATCCGTTGAGGTCTATACAGCGTATTGGAGTTTTCCTTGAGTAGGGACCAACGTTTGATATCAACTATAATTCGAGTATATCTTCTTTGATATGGCGTATAATGCATTCTGAATACGGCGTATAGGTACTTGTATCTTCGTGGTTTCTTGTGAAGTTTAGGCGCAGATATGCCGTATCTTTTTGATATACGACATATTGAATGTCAGATCAGTAGGTTTCTTGATCTCTTTGTTTAAGCTCCAAAATGTGCGCCTTTTAGCTAATCTTCTCCAATTTCTTCATAATTACTGCAAATAGCTAATATAACATATTAAGTACCAATTCATGCAATAACTATATTAAATGGGTAATTTACATGGAATAAATGATGCTATGAAAGTGACGTTATTTGATGTCATCAAATATTCCCTCACTTGAATCCTACTTATCCTCAAGTAGACTTTAGAAAGTTTTATAAAAATGTATCCCAACCTAAGTTTAGGATCTTTTCCGTTAAGCATTTTTCTTGTTAGATTACTAGCATACAACCAAACACCTCACGAAATAGGAAAATGAAAACACTCAAATCACTTGACTAATCTATGTGGTAACATGTAACTAATTTGCTCAATTGCTCGGTCGTGACGAGTATTCTATCATAGTCTTGGCAAGGATACACATCTCCACCACTAAAGCTAAGGAGTAACAATTCTATAGAGGTAAATTAGGTTTAAAGGTTTTAGTGGGTTTGATCACTCTTTTAACCTCTATCGATACCAATATTCTAGAAGGGCGACAAAGACCACACATACACACCCGTAATGACGGGATAGACATATGTGATAGCTCTCTCCCAACTCGAATAAGCTAAAAAATAGGATTGGTAGTCTTAACCAAAAGTCGTAAACCAGCAGGGGCGGCAAACCACATATACACACCCGTAACGACTGGATAGACATACATGATTGCATCCATTCCCCCACTCGAGTAAAACCAAGGGTTAGGACGAAGAGTAATATATTGTATGGATCTTCTAACTCTTTCTCCAATAGTAGTAAACCAACAAGGCGGACAACACCACGCATACATGGCCCTAACGACGGAATAGACATTCATGATCGCTCACATCCTCATTCGAATAAGACCAAAGGTTAGGAATTAGGAAAGGGAAAATAATTGTTGTTAAAGAAAATAAAGCAAAGAGATATAGTCCCAGGCACAATGTAGCTAGTTACTTTCCCGACCATCCCTTGATAATGACATAAATTGGTAGACTAACTCACGTTTTTAACACGAAACAATCAACGCTTTTGAAGACACGAACCAGACTCAAAGAATATCTCGATTAATAGATCAATGAAAACAACCTAAGTGGTGTTCCTAATAATTTTCAACTCCCAAACATACCTAATTACAACTTTAGGTGGCAACTTTCGCCACTATTATACATACTTTTACATAGTTTGGTTTAAAATACTACCAACACAAATACAACAATACTCTAAATAAAAAAAATCTTTTTTTCTAAGTTTTTTCCGATGTTTTTGCACACTAAGAATTTGAAGAATAAAACTAGATGTGTAACTTTCACCATCTCATGACCTACTATACAATCAATAATAAATATCCGAATCCCTAATAACAAAGTAGTAAAAATACACCAAAGGAACTAACTAACTTTTAAAATTCACGTAGCATAGTGGAAACTTCCTGACCTAACCAAGAGATAGAATATCACCATTATGCGTTGTGCAATTTCCAGACCAATACCAAAGGTGGAAAAAAACCCCCTTCTAGTTTTCCACAAAAATGACACAAGACACAAGAAATACATACTTTACACTTTAAGCAACTAGCAACTGATAAATGGACTTAATCTAACAGGGTAGGGTAAGGTGTAACAAAACAAATAGTTGGTGTTATCCTAAAGGATTAGCTCTACTGGTTTTTCTAGGAGTATCTTACTCTTAAAATGAGAGTAAATAAAGGGTTTATACGGGAGGTTAACTAATCGGTGTAGTTAGTTAATAAAACATCATATAAAGGCTTTTTGGTGTAATCCTAGAAATTTAACAATTTAAACAAGTTACTCCATCTAAATCTATAGTTATCATTATTATGGTCTCGAAAAGATATACCAAACCAAGTTTTAAAGTCTACAACATCACCGACACATTTATATTTTTGTAGGATTTGGGTAAACATTTGGAAACGGATAAGGCTGAATCCTCACAATATTTAATAAGGGTTATGTGTGCAGGTTATGTAACTGGTAATTTCACACAAATATGCTTGATTTTTTTTTTTAATTTGAGCATAATTTAAGCATTTTAATGTGAAAAATAGGATATGTAACGTTCTAATTCCCAACCCCTCATTTAAATTATACAATGTCCTCGTTTTATAGGTAAAACATTAAAAACGGGAAATTAAAATAATTAGAACGAGAAACTCCCCTGATGTTTTGCTCGGTAGATTCTCCAAGTTAAGTTTATGAGCAAGAATTCTAGATGATAGATACTTAGCCAACGTTGTCGATTTCTTTTCCAGCGAGGTCCTGTGCAAAATATAGGAAAAACATGCAAAATCCTATCTCGGGTATCCTACGGTTAATAAGAAATAAAAACAATAAACTGGCAGTCAATACGCCGTACCCAAAAACTAGGATACGCCGTATAGAAAGACCTGTAAAAAGTATCAATATGAGTCAGTCTGCCAAATACGCCGTATCATGTGCATGAATACGCCGTATAGACAGATTTGACGATAAAGTTTTAAATGCAGAAAAATAAAGGACTGATAACGTCTAGACATTCAATACGCCGAATGGTATGGAGCGGATACACCGTATTGATGTCTGAGAAGACAGACTTGATAAAAATAAATAAAAATTGTTCGGGTTGTCTCCCGGAAAGCACTTTTGTTTTTATGAGAGTCTTTAAGTTAGACTCCCTTTTTTTTTTAAATAACGTAAGAAAAAAATTTAAAACAAAATTTTAATTTTTTTTAAATAACGTACGAAAAAAATGACGTTGAAAATGACGTGGAACCAGACGGTACAAAAAAGTGACGTGGCATGTACATGTGTCACGTGACATGGATTTCGTAGGTAAAAATATCAAGTTGTTGATATCTACACAAAACAAACAAAGTTGGATGGGTACTGTGGTACTTTTTTGTGTTCGTATCCGATTAACCCATCGTTAATGAGATATCAAATCATTCACACTTTCAAACCAAACATACTTAATTAGTTGATTTTCTTCAAGCATATTCAGAAACACTTAGAAACATATATAGAATAAAACAATGAGGCTCACACGTCTTTACTTCCCAATATAGAAATGAAGAAACACAACGTGAATCCCATCAATCAATAACCTCTATAAATACGTACCAAACAAATCATTTATTCTTCATTCCAACTAAATTACCAACTTGCATAATCAAATTGCTATGGCAAACACTAAAGCCGTTGCATTAGCAGTTGGATTCATCTTCTTGAACCTCGCTGGTCACTGCTTTGGTGCTCTCCAGTTCGGGTTTTATAAAGGCAAGTGTCAAGCTGCAGATGTTGAAGACATCGTAAGAAGAACCGTATACTCAAAGTTCCTTAGAGACCGATCAATCACCCCTGCTCTCATCCGTATGCAGTTCCATGATTGCTTTGTTAATGTAAGTTTCTTCCGTTTTCATGCATGCAACACTACCACAAATTTCCTTAATGAACACACTTTTGTTAACAATTAATTTCATACCTAAAAATACTTAATTTCATGCTTAAAAATGTGAATATCGTTTAGATGTTTCATTTAATTAGTCGTTAGAATAAAAGAAATACTGAATACTAAATGCATAATTGTAGTTTTGGACTAGCAAAAATTAAAGGTGATGTCATTTTAAATAAGAAAACTCTAATCATTCTAACTTTGCATGGAATAAAAGGGATGTGATGCGTCAATTCTACTAGACGGACCTAACTCTGAGAAAACCGCACCCCCAAATTTAAGTGTTAGAGGCTACAATGTTATTGATGCTGCAAAAGCCGCGGTGGATGCTTTGTGCCCGGGAGTGGTTTCTTGTGCTGATATAATCATTATGGCTACAAGAGATGCTGTTTCATTCGTAAGAAATTCTTACTAAATGTTCTTAATTTTATTAATACAGTATATATAGTTACTTGGTCGTATCTTAACTTGGAAAATTGTGTTAATTGTGGCAGAGTGGTGGAAAAAAATACGTTGTCCAGACAGGAAGAAGGGATGGATTTGTGTCGCTTGCACAAAATACACAAAGCCTCCCAGGTCCTTCTGTATCGGTGGGAAGTTCAATTCAAGCTTTTGCTCGTAAAGGACTCAATGCCACTGATATGATATATCTTCTTGGTAAGTCACCAAGTTTTAATTGCTAAGTTCACAAAGAGTAAATGTTTAGTTCATCCATGGTTATTGCATAAATTTTGTTTAACATATTATGTGTGTCTTGTATAGGGGGTCACACTATTGGAATTGCGCATTGTTCTTTATTTCAAGACCGTCTCTACAACTTCCGGAACACAGGGAGACCCGACCCAACCTTGAATGCAACACTTTTACCAACATTGATGCAGACATGTCCTCAAAATTCAGCGGTTGATCGTGTTGTGAACTTGGATCAAAACCCTTCAAGCTCTAGAACCATGGACAACTCTTTCTATAAACAAATAATGATGCGTAGAGGAATTCTTGAAATTGATCAACAATTGGCTGAGGATCGTTTGAGCAAGTCTACGGTTAAAGCCATTGCTAGCTCGTCCGATTTTAACACCAAGTTTGGTCAAGCCATGGTTAAGTTGGGTGGCATCCAAGTTCTCACGGGAAAGCAAGGGGAAATAAGGCAAAAATGTAATGCAGTCAACAGAAAGCAAACAACAACAACAACAACGACAACAACAACTCTGCCTTCTCTATTTAACTGATTGAAAAGTTCAACAGCGATTTGAGTTTTTTTAACGCAATTGTTACTCATGGTGTGAAGTTTTGCTATTTAACATTTTTTCTAATTACTATTTAAGTATTAATAAGTATGCAATATCTTTACAATTTTGCAAGTGTTTGAGTGTAAGAAGTTCTTTGTAACATATATGATGACATTATTTGATAAACAAAAGGCAAATGGTCTAAAAAGGGCACTTGTCACTTTTTACTATTATAAGCACTCAACTTTTAATTTTCATATATAATATACGGACTCGTTAATTATTACCATCAATCATATTTAAGAATGTAAAGATACATTTTTTAGTTATTTGTTATAACGGTGACAACATATATAGTCGTATAAACGGATTTGCAAGACAAATTTGTTGACTCAGCGTAACTATCTCCGGACATTTCACTAGCCACACTCAAAATGTGTACTGTATGAGGTTTGAACCATACAACTCTTTTGAAGAAACAAGTGTCTAAACACTAGGGCCACTTTGGTAGTAGTTATTATATGCAGTTATCTGCATAATATTGAGTATCGTCGCGAACAATCATTATTTTGGACTTTTTTTTAAATGTCAAAGGCGATTCATGTGCTCCATTTGAAGAATTGACGCGTTGTAATTGCTATGATAATCTTGGAGAAAACGTGTTGCATCGCTCAAAATTACTGCGTTAGTTTGTGAAGATCTGCCATGTGCAACATTGTTTCGCTCCGTCCAAATACGCAATGAGAAACATCTCCCATTTATCCCATTTACCAATAATAACTGATGAAAAGTATTCCTTGATAGATTTGTATCAATGAAAGGCACAAAGTTACCAAATTCAGTTAATTCGCATACTGCTCATGCCCAGAAACAATAGAAGAGAGCATGTATTTTGGACTTTTTCAATACGACCTATGGGTATAGTTTAGTACCCTATTTTATTTTTCAATGTGATTCAGTGTTTTTCAATCATTTTGGACTTTATATTTGCCATCACGACGACTGTTGTCTATATTACATACTTGCCAGCTATAATTAATAAATTCACAAAGTTGATCGAAAACACCGATCAAAAGTATATGGATTCGTCAAGAAACAGTTGACTTGATGGCATTCGATATAACATGCACATCGTGGTAGATCAAATGTATACGACAAGTTACTATTAGAACATGTCGGTTTAATTATCAGAGGCATGGCAAAAAAAGGATGCATCGGAATTGTTTGAATTGTTGAAATGAATTGTATTTAACTATAGCATTGTCGATTTAATATCATCAGGCAAAATGTCTTAGTTTTCATATCCGTACTTGTCTAGATGGTCATTCTAAAGTTTTAAGTAATACTCTTATTATAAGTACCTACTACTCAGATTAGTAACATTCCAATAATATATATCTATCTATATATACATAAAGATTGAGTAAAAAAATTAAATGTGGAGGCTTCATGTGTTGTAACTTAAGCTGTGAAAAATGCATAAATAAAAATCGAGTTTCTTGGCATAAATGAGAGTATTAATGTAATAACTTCAATTGTATATGTGAAACGCATAGAGGCTCATTTTAGAGCTTTTAATGACTTTATATTAATAGCTATAATTGTTAGTATAGATAATAGCTATAACCAAAACCCTTTCATATCCATTTGATCCTATAAATACCACATTTGCATATAACTCATCGGCGACACTTTCCAATCACTAACACAAGCACATTCAAATGGAAAAGATTTGAGAAGTCGATGTTCCAGTGATTGATCTTTCGGGCAAACGATCAAAAGTTGCAAAGCTCATTATAAAGGCATGTGACAATCGGTGCCAAACCCTAATGCTAAAGGTTTCTTTTATAGAGAAGAAACCCTAAATTGGTCAACAAGAAAACTAAAATCTCGTAAGAGATATACATCAATATCAATCTCTTCCTAATTTATCTCATTCCTATATTAATGAGATAATACTAGAATATAACTATAATTCCTTAATTACATTAATTACGTCTATAAATAACAATCAACAGATTCTATCTCTGTCAGCAGGAACGAGAACATGACCAGCAGAAACATAATCAGCAGGAATGCTACTTGAACTGCCAGCAGGAACGACTTAAAGCTATCAGCAGAAGCGAACATCTCTAACAGCAGAAACGACACTTAGTCGTTTGTAATTTGTCCCAACACAAGTTCTAAAGTCCACTACATCACCGACACACTAATAATTTTGTGTAATTTTTGGTAAATGTTTGGAAACGGAATAGGCTTAATTCTCACAATTTGACATTAAGGGTTATTTGTGTACGATGTCATGTAACTAGCAATTTTTATAGAAGTATGCTAAAAAAATTTAAATTTGGCATATTTTAAGCATATAGCATATTATTTATAAAAAGAAGGACAAGTAGGCGTTCTAATTCTCCACCCCTACTTAATTTATACAATGTCCTCGTTGTATAGATAAAACAATTAAAGAAAATAGGAAATAGAATTAGAACGAGGAACTCCCTTGATATTTTGCTCGGGATGATTCTCCAATTTGAGTTCTTGAGCAAAAGTGTGTTGAAGAGGCGTCAGAATGCCCATATGAGTTCAACACATGTTTTTTTCCAGAGTATACCGTTACCAATTCGTCAATTTCTTTACAGCAAGGTCCTGCATAAAAGTTATAGAAGACAAAACGTGCAACTCTATCTTGGGTTTCTAATGGTTACAATATGATAACGCCTAAATTATACATGTTTTTGGTGGCGCTATTTATACATATTTTATCATTTCTCGTGAACTTTCGATACTTAATAGCATGAAATACTTGCAGGTTCACTTGAAGACATCCCGAGCTCAAATAAAATAAAGATCAAGTACTTATACACTTCGAAAATCAAGATAAAAGAAAAGATAAAGTCTCAAGCTGAAAAGTGTAAATGTGCGTCGCACTTCTCCTCAAAGTCAAAAGAATTAAAATCCTGGTCAAAATAGTTCATTAACTCCCCAAGTACGCCGCACAAAGTATTTTGTGCGCCGCACTTCCCATTTGGCTACGAAAATTAAATGAAGTCAATAAATACTATCGCATTAACACACCATGTGCGCCGCACAAATTATTTTGTGTGCTGCACTTCTACCTGAAAATTAGCCTATAAATAGAGCCAAAATTCTCACACATTTTATCAATTCATGCTTACACACTTCTCTCATCTCACACACAACCCCTTTTCCCTTATGATATTCTAAACCTTCCCAACCTTTTCCTAAGCCATAAACACCATACCTTTTAAAGATTCAAGATCAAACAACCAAGAAAGAAGAAGAATATCATCTTAGTTTATTGAAATAATGAAGTGTCTTGTTGAATCAAGTTATGTTATGAACTACATAGCCATGAGAGGCTAATTCTCTCATGACTACTCGGTGAAGTTATAATAATGAATAAGTGTTTGGTATGATCGTGATCTCATTAATCTCAAGCTTATGTTGGAACCCTATTATGTCTTATCTTGTCGGTTTTGCTTATTAACTTAGATTATATAATCATATCGATATAGGTCGAAAGACCCGTTATGATCTATATGGTTTTAAAGATTTGTCTATGGTCTTTATCGTCTGTGTTGAGAAATCCACTTTCGTAAATTGATAAACAAAATAAGCTTTGATATAATAAGTAAGTGGATCATTTGAGTGACACATTTGGTCTAGCTAACTAAATATAAGTCTTAAGTTAATTAAGTTAATTTGTGAAAATGTTTTCTGACGAGAAATCTTTTTTATAAGTTAAGGTTCCATCTTGGAGGTCTTAATCATTACCACTACTTATAAATTACTCTCAACTATCCGAGTAGTCATCCTTATTATCACTGGGTAAAACAAAAGTTATTTTCAAAATTGTTAATGTTTATTTTCTTTCTGATTATTTGAACACTACTCAAATCCCTATGGACGACCTGGTCTTACCTAAAAAAGATTATACTATATACGTGGGTTATACTTTTACCCGTGTGTTTCTCTATAATAAAATTGTTATTTTCAGTCATTATAAATTTAAAGCTTTTGAAACACATCAAAGTTTTTGGCGCCGTTTTTGGGTATTTTTAAGCTGTTCTGTAGTCAACTTTGAAAAATTATTTTAACTCCCTCTCTTTTTCAAAAATCGCCGTACAGTTTTCTGGAAAACTGACCCAAACAAATTTTCCTTTGGATGCATACACGTGCTTCTAATTATGAACTTGTTGAACCGTTACCTGAACCCGAACGCACTCTGAATCGAAGACTTCGTCGACGAAACAGAAGAGTTCCATTCAATCAAAGAAACAACCTACCTCAACACCCGACAATTGTCTATCCGCCAATTATTGACATAAATTACTTCTGTCACTTTCTCGTTCCCTTTCAAAACCTCTATCCAATGGATGGCGAACCCATGTGGGCTGCCGACCGTGTTGTGGCTTCGACTCTCGGTTCTGCAATCACTATTCCTGAAATCGCAAACGAATTTGCCATTAAAGGTAACCACTTGACTCTCGTCAGAGGAAACCAATTTGATGGTAGAACCAAAACCGATCCTCACTGAGACACCGAAAATGAAGCTTTCCGCCTAATGATGTTTCCCTTATCACTCACTGGAGAAGTAAAAATATGGCTGGACGAACTCAACGAAGGAACTATCGAAATGTGGGATGAACTTCGAACTGCTTTCATTAGCCGATTCTTTCCCCCAGCTCTTTTTGACTGACTCTTCGGAGAAATCCGTGCCTTTTCCCAACATGAAAATGAATCTCTAACCGATGCTTGGCTTCATATGAAAGAAATGCTCTAAAATTGTCATGGTCATAATCTGTTAAAAGGCAATATTATTAAAATATTTTACCATGGTCTCAACAAAATAACCCAAGAAGTTCTAAATGCCACAGCCGATGGTATTTTCCTCTATAAAACACCAAATCAAGCTTATCAGCTTCTCGAAGATAAAGTCTTACTCAAGCTCGACTGGGCTAAAAATCAAAAAACCAAATCATCTCTTAAGAAAACCGTTGCTTTCGCCGCTGAAGGTAGCAGTAATTCTGACACTGACAAACTTATGGCCCGAATGGATGTCAAGACCATAAAAATGGATGCTCAGTACAAAGAACTCCAATCTCGTGCAAAACAACCAACACCCGATCTAGACGAAGATGACATGCCTACGTCTCGTGAAGAGGAAGCTAAATTCATGCAAACTTTCTGTAAGACTCATTTTTATAATGATTACCGTGACCGAGACTTGAATCGCGATAATTGGCGTTCAAGCGAACATAATAATTACAAACGAGATAACTACCGATCCAACACCGATGATAAATCATATGATCTTCAAAGACAATTCAACGATTTTATGAAATCTCAGCAATCAACCAACACTTTTTTCAAAGATACATTCACGGACCTCAAAACTCAACTCGAAACAGTAGCCAAAAATCATCAAGCTTCAATCCAAAACCTTGAAACTAAGTTCGACAGACTCGCTGACAAGCAATCTGGTTGACCTTATGGATCTCTTCTGAGCAACACTCAACCAAACCCACAAGGAAACAACTCCAAAGCATATCAACCACCGCAATCTCGTAATGAGCATGTGAATGCCATATTCACAAGAAGTGGTAAATCCAATGATCCACCGGTTAACCTAAATGATCAACAAAACAATTCTATAACCCCTATCAACTTTGATAGAAATGATGAAGTCAAAGAACCTGCACCACAACCAAAAACTCAACCTCCGAAAGCTATTAAAGAAACTCCAATACCAAAACCATACAAACCAAAAATCCCATATCCTCAACGCCTAAGGAAAGAAAAAATAGAGGCCCAATACGAAAAATTCCTCGACATGATCCGAGCCGTCCGAATCAACATACCTCTTGTCGACATCTTAGCCTAAATTCCCAACTGTGGCAAATTTCTCAAAGAACTCATAAGTAACAAACACAAAATCGAATAAATTTCTGCCGCTTTTCTGAGCGATGAAAGTTCCGCCATTATTCAAAACAAAGTTCCACCTAAACTTAGAGACCCCAGAAGTTTCCTTATTCCATGCAACTTCAATAAAACTTTCTCCTGTAATGCTCTAGCCGACCTTGGTGCTAGCATTAACCTTATGCCGTATTCTTTATATGCAAAACTATCTCTCGAAACTCTCAAACATACCAAAATGAGTGTAGATTAGCCGGCTGATCATTCCAATACCCTGTTGGAATAGCTGAAAATATGCTCGTTGAAGTTGGTAAATTCATCTTCCTGATGTGTATTTTCTTTTAAAATATATTTTTATTAAGTTTTAAATTTATAAAACTCGTTTCACCTTACAAACGCACTAACGGGAAGAGAACCCGATCGTGAGTAGTGTAGTTATGGTAAATCCAAGGTCATCCCAGGAGTAGTTCATGAATGAAATAAGACTTTAAAGAGAAAGAATATAAGATAATAATTTGTCACATAAAATAAAGAAAACAGAACTAGTATAGAAAGTATAACATTACCAAGTTGATCAAGTTAATTCCGTACTTCTTTCTTGGTGCAATTTATTAGTATCATAACCTGAGGTGACACTAAACTAAGACGGACATCCTTGTTTAGCCTATGATTCCTAGGTGGAATGAACCCCGAGGGGAATTAACCTATTCCTAGTTCACAGTGGTTGATTCATCTCATGGTAAAATGCTAACCCAACCGCGACTCGAATGCAGGTCGCGCCTTTTACCAGAGTGATTAAACAAAGGTAAAAGCTTACTTCTTTATGAGAGTAAGGGCTGAAGCTGAATTATAATTAAACCGGTGCTAAGGCTGCAAAAGACTTAATTTTAGTTCCAAGATCGAGAGATCAATGTCATGGGTATACATCAATCCTCCAATGTATATGGGTACTACTACTAGAGAATTAAGAACGTCCAAGTGAAGCGGGTCACTTTACACTTAGCGTTCTCGCAACCAAGATCTAAGACTAACATTAAGATTATGCAACTTAAAGCTTCATACAGATAATGATAATAATAACAAAAGAAGTATCGAGATTAAAATGAAACAAAATGATACTGATATTAAGGAGAATTACACTCATGCTTAGGTTTAGGAAAAATGTAGGAAACGTTACGAAACACTACAAACTCCTAAAACTAAATTTGTCACACGATACATGGCTCTTTCAACCTTCCTTCTATCACTAGTGTTACTGTAGACCTTGTTCCCAAACCCAAGAATGGGTTGGGAGAAGTTGCCTTTTTTGAATTGTGTAGAAACATCTTCAATTTATAGACTTTGAATGTGTTATGGCGTAACCACAAGTTAGTTATGCCGTAACCATGGTAACACGTAATTCTATAAATATTCATGTGTTACAGCGTAACCTTATATCTTATTACGCCGTAATTGATGATTCACATTCCAAAATTCCAAAGATATGATGATTTCCTTCCTTGAATATAGTTACGTCGTAACTATAAATATTGCCATGATTTCCTTCCATATATGTGATTACGGCGCAACCAATAAATGGATTGCGTCATAATCGTCCTTCAAATGTCGTGCTTCAACATGGAATTTGTTACGGCGACATCTTGTGAATAATTACATAGTTTGCCCTTTTACTTCCATAATTGTTAAATATCAGCATTTTACCTGAAAACCACAAAATAACTAAAAATATTTTGTTTTCAAGTATTAGTGATACAAATGTAGGTGATTTAGGGGATAAAATGACAGTTAAAAGTATTAAATATTTGATGTTATCACTTCCCTGCTGATTTCGTTATTCTCAAAATGGAAGACTATAGCAAAGTTCCTCTCATCTTGGGACGACCTTTTCTTTACACTGCTAATGCAGTAATTCAAATTAAACAGAAACAACTCAATCTTGGAGTTGGGATTGAACGAATGATCTTTAATACCAACTTTACCATTAAACACTCTTATTCAAACGATGATACATGTTTCAGTATCAGTGTTATCGATGAAATCTTAGAAGAATATTTCGATGCTCTTCCAAACGAAGGAAGCAAAATCCTCCATTCCATCGAAGGAACCATTCTCGAAGAAGAAATATTTTCTGAATTCGATAAATTCATAGCAATGGCTGCAAATGAAAACTATGACTCTGAGTCCGATGAAGAAGAACCAAAATTTGAGAAAATCACCATCAACACAAATTATAAAATCAAGACATCTCTCAAACTCAAACCTCTTCCTGATAACTTGGAATATGTATTTTTGGAAGAACCCTCTTTTCTACCTGTAATCATATCATCTCAACTCTCTGCTCAAAACAAAAGTAAACTTGTATCTATGCTTAAAAAACATAAAGAAGCATTTGCCTGGAAAACAACAGACATTCCTGGTATCTGCCCATCATTCTGTAAACACAAGATACAACTTCTGGATGACAAAAAGCCAGTTGTCCAAAAACAGAGAAGGTTAAATCCAAACATGCAAGAAGTTGTTAAGAAAGAAATCGTAAAACTCTTGGATACCAATATTATTTATCCAATTGCCGATAGTCCTTGGGTTAGTCATATTCACTATGTACCAAAGAAAGGCGGTATTACAATAGTCACAAATGAAAATGACGAAACTTGTCCCAACAAGAACCGTTACGGGTTGGCGAGTATGCATCGATTATCGTAAATTCAATGAAGCAACCACAAAAGATCATTTCCCTTTGCTGTTTATGGATCAAATGTTGGAAAGACTTGTAGGAAATAAATATTTATGATTCCTCGATGGTTTTTCTAGATATTTCTAAATTCCTATCGATCCTATGGACCAAGAAAACACAACGTTCACATGTCCCTTTGGTACATACGCTTATAGGCGAATGCCTTCCAGATTATGTAATGCTCCAACTACATTCCAAAGGTGCATGTTGGCAATCTTTCACTATATGATTAAAGAATCAGTCGAAGTATTCATGGACGATTTCTCCGTCTTTGGAAACTCTTTCGACAAATGCCTAAACAACCTCGATAAAATGCTCCAGCGTTGCAAAGATGCTCATCTTGTCCTTAATTGGGAAAAATGTCACTTCATGGTCAAAGAAGGAATTGTGCTTGGACACAAGGTGTCTGGCGCAGGACTTGAAGTCGACAAAGCAAAAATCAACGTAATCTCAAAACTTCCACCCCCTACTAACATCAAAGGTGTTAGAAGCTTTCTAGGACATGCCGGTTTTTACCGAAGATTTATAAAAGATTTCTCAAAAATTGCCCGACCTCTAACTAAGCTGCTTGAAAAAGATACTCCGTTCGAATTCGATGATGAATGTCAAAAAGCATTCGAATTATTAAAAGAGAAACTCACATGTGCTCCTGTGATCGTAAGCCCAAACTGGAATCTTCCATTTGAACTTATGTGTGATGCAAGTGATTTCGCAGTTGGAGCTGTCTTAGGTCAAAAAGATGGTAAAAACTTTCACCCAATCTACTTCGCAAGCAAAACTCTCAACCCAGCTCAACAAAAATACACCATAACCGAGAAAGAACTTATGGCTGTAGTTTTTGCATTCGACAAATTTAGATCTTATCTTATACTATCAAAAACTATTGTTCACACTGATCACTCAGCTCTTAAACATCTGTTTAAAA
Organism: Tanacetum coccineum; assembly: GCA_026074375.1. NCBI lineage: Eukaryota > Viridiplantae > Streptophyta > Magnoliopsida > Asterales > Asteraceae > Tanacetum > Tanacetum coccineum. The sequence continues at coordinate 7,180 of BQNB010088505.1, read as the reverse complement.
AACAAGACGCAAAACCCTGTCTTATTCTATGGATTCTACTCCTACAAGAATTCGATATAGAAATCAAAGATAAAAAAGGTACAAAAAATGTTGTTGCCGGTCACTTATCTCGGATTGACAATAACAAGACAAGTGATGACAGTGAAGTTGACAAAAATTTTCCTGAAGAAAACCTTATGGAAATTAACACCAAAGATGAACCATGGTTCGCAGACTTTGCAAACTATTTTGTGGGTGATATTATACCAAAAGGGATGATGTACCAACAAAAGAAAAAATTATTCTCTGACCTCAAACACTACTTTTAGGAAGAACCCTATCTTTTCAAAGTATGTTCTGATGGTATGATTAGACGATGTGTCTATGGACCAGAAACTCGTACCATTTTAGATCAATGTCACCACGGACCTACCGGTGGACATTATGGACCAAACGTAACCACTAAAAAGGTCCTAGATTTAGATTTTTACTGGCCAACCATAATCAAAGAAGCTCATACTCTAGTTCGCCTTTGCGAAGCATGCCAAAAGACAAGAAATATATCAAAACATGATGAGGTGCCCTTAACCAACATTTAAGTATGTGAAATTTTTGATGTATGGGGTATTGACTTTATGGGACTATTCCCAAAATCATATAAGTTTGAATACATTCTTGTCGCTGTCGACTACGTATCTAAATGAGTCGAAGCTTAAGCTTTACCAACCAATGATGCCCGAGTGGTTATCACTTTCTTGAAGAAACTATTCTGCCGTTTCAGAATGCCCAAAGCTCTAATAAGCGACCAAGGTACTCACTTCTGTAACAAGGTAATGGAAAAGACTATGAAAATATATAAAGTTAGTGGTCAAGTTAAAAACACAAACAAAGCCCTTAAAAGAATTCTTGAAAAGACTATTAAAGACAATCCCGTTATTTGGTCAAGAAAACTTGATGACGCTCTGTAGGCTTTTCGCACTGCTTACAAAACACCAACTGGTACAACACCGTACAAACTCATATATGGAAAGAACTGCCATCTGCCATTTGAAATTGAACACCGTGCATACTGGGCCCTGAAGAATTGCAACCCAGATCTCATCGCTGCTGGTGAAAAATGAATGTTTTAATTACATGAATTAGACGAACTTAGACTCCAAGTCTATGAAAACTCTCGGTTGTACAAGGCAAGAACCAAAGTCTAGCACGATAGAAAACTAAGAATGATAAAAGAATTCAAACATGGAAACAAAGTTCTGCTTTTTCACTCAGAGTATAAATTCAAACAACCGAAACTCAGATCTCGCTGGCTTGGACCATACGTAGTGAAACATCAATATCCGTCCGGATATGTTGAACTATATGGAAAAGATGGAAAAACATTTATTGTTAACGGCCATCGACTCAAACTATATCATGAAGAAGAAGAATATAATGACCAAAGGGAAGCAGTCACTCCCTTCTTTCCCAAAGAATGAACTCTAGAAGCAGTCACAACCCGTGCTTTACTTAAGTGTGAAGGAGTCCCTTCTCCACTCGTATCCTTTATTTATTTTCTAAAAAAAACGAAAAATATTTTCTTTTTGTGTGTGAAGAATACTAGATTATTTTAACTCACAATCAAATGTATGAAGAACTAGAGAGAGAAAGGAAGACATGAACACTTCTAGAGAGAGAAAAGAAAAAAAGAATGTTAGATTAGTGAAATTGAGAAAAGTGAACAACCAACCCTCTCTAAGGCATGGAGAGGGGTATAAATACCTATCATATAGCCGGCTAGGACTAGGCTTCCATGGGCTTTCCATAGGATTTAGACTAACTACCCTATTAAGGTTCCAAATATTACTATACGAGCTATCTAACGATATAATAGAAGTGACCGATACTTTTTATGATCATAACAATCTCCCCCTAAGGGAGGTCACTCCATTTTACAAAAACTTAATCCTAGTATACTATGCTTTGTCTTCAGTCTTGTGCCCGCAGACTTGTTCATTTTACTTCATCTTGTGAACATGATGTAGTGATCTTTAACACTTTGTCACTTCAAGAAAGACATACGGTATCAGAGTAGCGAAAGTCTCAAAACATGTACTTGAGCTTTCATGATGTCTTTATAAATGTTGGTCGAGTATGAGCATGTGGTATTGGCTTTGACTTGTCATCGGGAAACTGCTACCACCGTCAGGAAATCTGCATAAATAGGTTAGTGATAAACAACATATATGGACGAAACTGGCTTTGACACTTTGTCAAATATGGTTGTAACAACCACGGTTCCCCATTACTTAGTATAAATACTGCATGTGATCATGTAGAATTCTTAAGAATCTCCTTGACAGGGTTTCGCAGTTGCACTAGCCGTTTTCATTACTGGAGCGTCTCAAAGCAGACAACACGGTAAGAGTGAACCGATAAGTTACTATCTTCCCAATTAAGCCGTCAATTCGTGTTCAGCTTTCCTATGTCCAGATATCCTTGTGCGGCTTCCCATAGACATAAGATTGAAAATTGATTTAGAAAATCAGTCGGTGTGTCAAGATGCAAACAATTTTTATGACACACCAACAATTTTATTTTTTTCAAAATTCATTCGTCAATTCATAAGTTGGACCGAATCGACATCCAATATCATAAGTTTGATCCGTATAGGATCTTACAAGTCACCTACCAAGAGCTTGTTTAATGTTGGCTCAAGCAGGATTTCCATCTTTACTGTGACAACATAAGTGTCACTCTGATGTTCTGGCAAAATCTCAAGGATGATGCGTAGGACTCTTGACATATATTTCTTATTTTTCACATTGTGTGAATTAGCAAGCATATTTTAGATAAGTGTCCTAATGAGATTTATGGATTATCTCTTTTGGATCTAGACTCAAAAGTGCACTTTGGTTTTAGTAATCGAAGGCTGGAGCAGACTGCCACCTTTTCAATACCAACTAACTCAGAGTGAGAAAATTGATAGAAATACGTATAATCTCTGTGAGAAATGAAATAGAAATCTTTTAAGAGATTCTGAGTGGCTAGGAAGGGTTGTGCATTGCATCACTAGGTCCATGATGTTAGTCTTCAATGTCAGCAATCATCTTTGTAATTTTTGACAGCAGATGTATTGACCCGGTTTCTGCCTAAGTGTAAGGAGGGCTTCTTTCTTTTCACCCTTTATCTTAACTTTTATTTTTAATTCTTCAACCCCTTCAGTGCTTACCGAGATTTCAGAACTAGTACCTTGTTGGGTTTGTTCCAGTACTAGCTCCATCTCAGTCGGCACTTTTCCCTTATTCTTACTTTTATTCCTTTTTATATCATACCTATGGACTTCTACACTAACTAGTGGAATGTCCCTGGGTAGATCCCTTCGGATCTGACTGGATCGTGGGAACGAATACCTATACCTAACCACCTTATAACTCCAAATAATTAAATACATGGTCGGTCTTTTGGTATCATTCACAGCCGTAAAACCATTTGTTATGCTCCTCCTCAACATGTGCATCGATGATAAAAAATGTTTAGCACATGAGGAGAGAAGCTTGCACTTGAGTCCTTAAATTCACATCTTTAGCCATATATTTTAATCATATTTTCTCCCCTTATCAAAAATGTCAAATCTCTTGATATTTTGTATATCAATTGATTCAAATATTCATGGTTTTAGGGAAAAAATGTCCAATTATTAACAAGCGGATTATCAGAACATTTTAATGCTCCCCTCAATTTATAAGGGAATAATATGGTATTTGAGTGCGTTAATGTGAAATTTTTTGAATTTATTAAGAAATTCTTGAAAATTCGCACTCAAATGCTATATATATGTCTAATTATAGTCTTACACTACTACGTATTTACATATTCACAAGAATTAATAATATACGAGAAATTGACCTGAATTGTAGTTGGATACAATATGACAAAGTCATATTGTCTGTTCAAGCAGCCTGAAGTCATTTCTGTATTCTCTCCCTCCAACGAACTTCTCTAAATTCCTCATTAATCTCCTCTCAAACAGCTGCTAATCGATCGCCTTGATCATGATGCGGGATCTTTTCCTGTCAAGTTTACTCCATGTTCTTTTTGGCAAGTAATCCGTCTCCAAGCTGGAAGCAATATCATGAAGAACCCTTCGAACAGATGTGAGTGTGCCATCACAGAACTTGTAGAGTTTATCCGAGCGCATCAACCTGTTTCTCTTGAGCTTATCTTGATAGATGATTCCTTAAGGGTTTTTGTATGCAGTGTATGGTGTTAGTTTGGAGATGTCAGATCTGAAAGTCTTAGGCTTGGTGATATTAAGTTTCTTCTGGTAGCTTTCGACTCCCAGTTGAAGGTCTTCCACCCGCTTAAGAATGACAATGCTTCTGGTAAATATCCGCAATGCCACATTTAGGTCGAAGATGACATCCCTTTCAAGGTTTGAGATTTTCTTCTAAACCAAGAGAAGCAGCATGTCTTCTATATCACGCAAATTAAGATTTGGGAAGTCGCCTTCCTTGAACTTGTAAAGCATGTTGTCATCTCTTCGTACTTCGATCTTTTCCAAATATCTGTAATCATACTTCTTCATAACTTTGACATGGGTTACTGCAATGATTCTTTTTCTGGAGTATACATCATGTGTGGACTTCATGTATCTTACGAATCTATAGAACCTTTGTCGTTTCGGACCCCAATGCGAAATTCCCCAAAGGGCATATTTGTCATATGCAACCTTCACCAGACTCCATAACGTTTGAACCGTGTCTTCGATCCATTTAATGTTATCGTACTTAGCAACCTTGGTTTTTGTTGTAGAAGTTGTGTATTTCCTGCTTAGGCTTCCACCTTTCAGATACTCTAGGTCGTTGTTGATAAAGTAGTCAGCAGGAACTACTTGACGACCTTGAACTTCAATCAATGGTAACGGCTTTCTAAGATCGAATGGATATTGATGACCTTTACGATTAGTCCAGTCAAGACGATCAGTGACAACTTTGTAGCATTCTTCGAAATGATATTCATGTTCCACTCGACTCTTGCATGTTCCTTTGAGGAGATTGAAAGTTTGTCCAACGAGATGCTGTTGAGTCAGATTATCAATCTTTATATGATTCATGACATATGCTGAGAATTCGATTGAAGTGCTCATCAGTTCATCAAAAGTTAGAGGAGTCTTTTCTGCTTTAGCGATTTGGTTGATCCAAGTCTGAGGAGGTCTTAAATTAATTTGTTTCCTAACATTCCAATCAAGATCAGGAGTCAGAGGCCTTTCTGGTTTCTTAAACCAATCATGCTTAGAAGCTGCCTCGACATTGGGTTGATCCTCAGTATTACCCATGTCATCTCCTTGATCTTGTGGCATTTAAGTATCTGCAGTCTCAAACACTGGTTCCTATGCTTGCACATACTTGACAGATGATTTCGGATGAGACTTGGTGCCTTTGGATGAGCTTGATTAAGAATCTTTTGATTTAAAGCTTCTTGGAGGTTCAACATCCTTGCTTGTCTTCCTTTTCTTTAAACATTGGTTTGGTCCAGTTGGAGGGTCTTCATCCTTGTCCTTGTCTTCATGGTTTCTCTTTAAAGAGTATGCTTTACCATAAGAGTCAAAGAGATCCTTGTCGAGCTGATAAGATTTGATCAATGCATCGTAGAGGTTTCTGTGATCTTCAGAAGCTCGATACGATTTACTTTTCTCTAATCTATATAACAGAATCTTCTTCAATTCAAACTCTGTGAGAGATGTTGCAGCCTCGTATGTTGATTAAGGTTGAGACGAAGATTTAGCCAAGACGACATTCTTAAGTGATTCTGTAATAGTACTCTGGATCACAGGATTGGCGAAGTCTGATACTTCCTTAGGTAGAATCTGAGGCAGTAGACTTTTGACTTCATCCTTTATAATGTCTTTTACTGATTTCTTAACAACATCTATGTATAACTTCCTATTTTCTTGAGTTTTCTTTTCAAATTCCTTAGTGTGTGATTGGAGAGCTGTTCTAGTAGCATATCTAATTCTTGTACTCAGAAGGTCATCTACCATTGTTGGAAGTTGAGATTTGACAGATTCGAGGAGTTGTGTAAAATGGTCAACTTGTTTGAGTTGAGACAACTCTGTTTCCAAGGTAGAAACTCTTTGATCAAATCCAAACAGGGAAGAAAAATCAGGAAGTGCAGGAATTGAGGTTGTAGTTGAACCAGTTGTTGGTGCAGGAGGTGGTGTCGCCAGTGTGGAAGAGGAGTGATCATTGACATAGTTGGAGGAACGATTGTAGTATGTGCGGTAGCAGTTTCTGGGATAACCGTCTCAGGTACAGTGAAAAGAGAGGGTGCTTGAGTACTTGATTCTTCTTGACGAATCTTGACATTCATCATAGAAGCAACTTCATCGACGGCTGTTGGAATGTTTTCCAAGATGAGAAATTTACTAGCAAAGTCGGATGAAACAGAAGAGCTTTGCTTTAAACTTTCAGTCTTCTGTAAAGAAGTGAGTGTCACATGTGCATCTTTTACAACTTGCTCATATGACTTTTATTGAGAAACATTCTTATCAGCATCAGTCATCTCTGCATCACCTTTCCTTTCCTTTTCATGCTCTGCTCCTAACGATCTCACGTTCACATCCTTATACAAATCATCATCCTCTTCTTCATACACATTATCATTATCATCATCAGATTCATACTTTTCATCATGTTCTTCTTCGTCATAGTCTTTTAGAGTAAAAGAAGGATTCCTATCATCATCATCTGAATCAGTCCTTTCATTATCATTAGCATCAGAATTACCATCATCATCTTTACTTTCACCATCCTTATTGTCACTATCATTGTCATCATCATCATCATCGTTGCTTTCATCATCTTGATTGTCACCCCATGATTCATTTTCACTCTCAGATTCATATGTGGGTACATCAGGAACCCCTGGTTTAGTACCAGTTCTTACATCTGTACCAATTGTCTTGTCTTGGGACTCATTAGGAACCTTTGGTTAGGAACCAACTCCCTTATTTGAGCCACTAGCTTGAACCTTATGAGTTTCCAACTTGCTTTTCTTTAGAGCTTCTTTTACCCGAGCAACTTCCAGTAATGCCGCATCAGAAAGTAATTCCATGCCTTTGCCTCTATCACCCTTAGCTGGTGCTTTCTTCTTCGATATAGACACACCAAGAGTATCTATGATGACAACACCTGCTGTTGGCATAGTAGTAGACTTCTTG
>BQNB010088504.1:0-23343 GCA_026074375.1 Tanacetum coccineum | reverse complement strand
GGCCCACCTTGTTACAAGTATTACACTTAACAGTGCAAGGTCCTGTGTGATGCAGAGTGAATTTCTTACACAAGGGACGGTTTCCAATATACCTGTTGTTTTCAGTTGGAGTAACAGCATAAGACCTGAATGTTTCCTATCTTCTTTTCTATTGTGGTTAGTGATTATTGTAGCGGTTGTTGGTGTTGGTGTTACGGTAGTTGTTGTTGTTAAAAGTTCTTCTGTCGTCAAACTTTCATTTGTGATCACCAGATACTTGCACCGGAGTGTGATTTGTTACCTGATCCATTAGCCTCTAGGCTATGTTAATGGCTTCCTCTAGAGTTTAAAGTTTAGAGGTGGTAACATTCCCTTCAATACTTCGAGGCAATCCTTCGATGAAAACTTCTATCATTTTCTCAGAATCTGGCACCATAGTGGGACATAAGGTTGCCAATTCCTAGAATCTTCTCACATATGTCTTAAGATCATTCCCCTTCACAGTCAGATGGTAAAATTCTTCTTCCATCTTCTGGACCTTAGTTTGGGGACAATATTTCTTTATCAAAAGCTTCTTGAATTCAACCCAGGTAATCTTGTAAGCTTCTTCTATCCCAATAAGTTGGGCAAAATAATTCCACCAAGATAGAGCTTCTTCAGTTAAAGTACCAGTAGCAAACTTTACCTTGCAGTCTTCGGTACAGTTGCTACGGGAAAACACTGATTCAGTTCGCTCAAACCAATGGATAAGTCTAACAGCTCCTTCCATACCTTTGAAGTTGATAGGTTGGCAACTCATGAACTCTTTGTAGCTACACTTTCTTACTACAGGAGCTTCTCTTTCTCTGGTGTTCCTATTAGTATTGTCAGCATTTGCCATTGTTGCAGGTTGTGCTTCCAAAGCTATGGTAACACTGTTAGCAACTAGTTTCCTGATGGCAGCTTGAGTCATGGCTGATGCTTTAGATGTTGATGTCCTTTTGGGAGGCATTCTATCAACATAAGACAACACGTAATAAGAATTTTCCTTAAAATGCGTAAGGTTTAAAAATAAACATTGTCACAATAGTGATATCATAGATACTTATTTAATATGAATTCTAACAAGTATCTAACTTATTAGTTTATTTTCTAGGGGTTATGGTAAGATTCATAATGATGAAGACGGAGATCAAATATAGGACAGAAGATGAATATTAAACAGGATCACCATTATATTATATCATGAATGACTTGCCTTTGTACTGTACATAGTCAAAATTTGACAAGTGTTAGGTTCTAACAAAATCTATAACTAGTATCTAATTTAGTAGTCTGATGGACCTTCCTGGCTGTTCTTGTGTTCATTGATTGCATTCAGAAGACTTTCCTTATCTGATTGGTGACGAGCCTGGATATCTTCGATGATTTGTTCTAGATTAGCAATCCTGAAGTGAGCCAGAGCAATCTTGCTGTTATTTCCCATTTGCTTTCTTTGAAGTTTAGCAATTTGAGTACGAGACTCTCAGAGTTCAGCTTCCAGATTGTCAAAATCTTGTTGTATGATTACCTGACCTTTTCCAAGACCGTATATTTTGTCTTCTATGTGTTCAATGCGGTCGAGAGAGAGTTTATCTAGGTCATTCAAAATTTCCTCAATTTGCTCCTCGTGACATTCCAGACTTGTCTTACGAGAGCTTTCTCCTATCTCAAATGCTTGAGGTAGGGCAGAAGTAGAGGAGAATGATAGGTCATGGCCTCGTTTCTTAAGTGGCAATAATTCCTCAGGAAAAAAGGATTCTTGAGGATTAAACATTAGAGATAGCATCAGAGATGAAGGCATAATAGTTGGCGGTGGAATAGGTGATTCTTTAGCATAATATGCTTGCATGACCTTCATATGGGGGTCATCATGAAAAAGTGAAAGAGTTGGTGAAGCTATTGGAACTAAACCAAATGAGTTATTTGAAGAGCTAAAATAAGTATTTCCCGGTAAAGCTGGGACATAGTCCGGGGAAGCTGGGATATAGCCCAGAAAGTTAGAGGAAAAAGCATCCTCAATATCAGAAGTAGGGTGGTTGGGATAAGACATCACTCTGTTAACAACCCAACGGTAAATAACATAAGTTATTTATATAATAGTATCATAGTTATGTACTTTTACATACTATTCAGGAGATATAGTGGCACGGAGGACTTTCTTGGATAGAAAAAGAAAAATAGTTATAGTTAAGGTTTCAACATTGTTTCTCTATAAAACCTGGCTCTGATACCAATCTAATAACCACCCCATTTTGACCAAATATAGCAAGTGAAGCTATATCTGAAGTTATTATTTCATAGTACAACAGTCATAATCATAGAAAACGAATCTTAAAGAGACGTTTTTGGAAAATTTAGTTATCATTCCTTTTATTCATAGAGTTTTACAAATAAGTGAGGATCCCAACATCTTGAAACATTAAGTTGAATGATAACAGTCTAGCCATCTTCAATGTCCGTGCCCACTCCGTGCAGGAGTTGCTTCAATTACCATGGAGATAAACATGCTAAAAAGATCAACACAATGGTTGAGTGAAATTCATAGGTTTATGGTAAACAGTTTGAATACAAGTCATCATAAACAGTGGGTTACGTTGTTATACACCCATAAGTGTAATAATTGCAATGAGTACAATTATTATAGAAAACAGTATTATTGCCCTAAGCTCATGACACCGAGGCCTTGAGAAAATCAATAATCACAAGTAGTTGCCCTAACGGGTGCCTTTGCCAAACACCCGCATAGTGATTCAAATGAAGTGCGTTTGGTTACCCCATGAACGGGTACACCAACGGGGGAGTTCAGTCCCAAATAGATCTATTCACAGCATTCACGCTTACTCCGAAAAGTAATTAACCGGTTCTTGATTGTGGGGTCTTAGGGCAAAAGTAGGGATTAGGAAAATAATGCTTTAGTGATAGCATACAGTTGTAAAAACACTTGCATTCATGGTTTAAGCATGTATCCCCCTTGTGGTTTTATGAAAACATTAGAAGATTTAAAATGCGAGGCTATGAACTCACCTTAACAGGGAATCTGATTGATGGCAAAAGTATATCAAGTGAAAGTAACGGCCTTGTCACGCAACCTGGGGTATTATGTCAAGTCTTAGTGTGATGGTTTATGATTCAAAACTTTACAGAGTTTAACATACATATTTGATTTACTAATTTATGGAAATATTGTATCACTATTCGGGCTATCATAATCCAGAGGCCATGTAGTATCGTTTGAGGAGCCAGGGCACTTTAAATCGTAAACCCAGCAAACTCGTCAAAACAAATACCCAAATGGAACCCCTCACATGAAATTCCCTAGTAACGTGATATGATAAGATTTTAAGTTTCTTCAAAAGCTAGTCGATGATAAGTTACGTTAATTATATAACGTAATTGTTTTATAATGCGTCGATCGTTGATTAATAACGATAAATGTGTCGGGTTTTAATGAAATCGAGTTTTATAATATTAATATATATTTTTATAATTTATATAAAAATATTATATTTTATATTTTTAAGAATACAAAAATGGCAATATATACCCTTGGTTTATAAACTTTTACAAGTTTAGTCCTTTATATATAAAGTATATATAATTTAAACCTTTAACTTTAAAACTTGGCAAAACAGCCCCTTATAGTTATAACTTTGGAATAATGACATTTTCAGCCCCTCTAGTTATAAATTTCAAAAAGTTACGATATATACCCCTTGCATGGAAATAATTTACAAATCAAGTCTAAAAAGCCATGCATGTTTATTTTAGGATTACAAATGATATTTGCAGGTTATAGATTATTAGAATAAGAAAAAATAAGATGTTTTAACGTAACAAAAGTTTAGAAAAAGGATTCGTTAGCTAGAAAATCAAAACGGGTCGTTTTTAGGTTTTAACCAAAAACGCATGGGTTTGAGGATTCAAGGCTTTAACAAGAGTTCATATATGATCTTAAGAGTATTATGAACATTCTAATACAAATTATAAGCTTGTTGAACAAGATTTTGAGCTTACTTGAGCTAAAACGGGTCGAAATGGGGTTTTCGGGTTCGTACGCCTAGTAACAACTTCAAGGGTTCATTTTTCTTGGTTTTTGGATTCTATTATAAGCTTAGATACTTTACTTGATCCTTCTTGATCTGATTTAAGACTCCATTGTTGTATTTGATGAGTTTTGAGGTGTGTTTGAATGGTTATTTGGATTCGGCTATATATAGGGGTGAAACAAGCCTTAGTGCCCAAGTTCACTTGATGTAATGGATCTAGGGCAGTAGATTAGTGACAAATGAAGCCTAGTGGTGAGTATTGAGAGCTAGGAACTAGATATGAAAGGTGTAAGGGTGTGGCATGGTTTTAGTTAACAAAGAGGTGATAAGGAGGTGATTTTGCAACTTGGTGGCCAAGGGAGGTGAATAAGGTGCTTGTAAGGTGCTAGGGTGGCTTATAGGTTATGTCATGGTGATGCAAGGGAGGTGCTTGATAGCTTAAAATGGGTAAAAATGAAGTAAAAAGGGTGACGGGTTGGTTTTCAAACAAAAATACTGGTTCGATTAATTTCACGAGTCGAGCTTTTAAATCTAATACTTAGCTCGACTTGTTCGAAAGCTCGTTTAGTTATTCGAGTCGAACGAGCTAAACGAGCTAGTCGAGTCGAACGAGCTTAACGAGTTAATCGAGCCAAACAACTAGTTTTTAAAATATTATACTTTAGATGTTTCTATAAGTGTTCATAAAATAATTTAAACTTAATAGTATAACTAAAAATGTGTCATGTATCATTAGTAATAAAGTTTTGACACTTCAAGTTTATATTCATTATTTACTTGGTCTTTTACTTTTATAGCCCTCTATATTTTTTTCATTTATGTTTCTCTTTCAATGTGGGATGCAATTTTTTTTCCATTTACCTATCATGTAAACACACTACAAGTAAGAATATTATCAATGAATAATCACTATACTTCTATGATTTATTAAATGATGTAGTCAAAAAATTACTATATCATTTTTATATATAAATTAAGTATATGTATGTTTAGTTACAATTTGTTAATATTTGTTTATATTAACTGTGTCATTTTACTATATGTTTACAACTACTAAGATAATTTTATTGTAGATATACCACAATTATATTATTTAACAAATCAAACTATAACAAAAAAGATTTAAGTATTAAACAAATCAAAATATATTTACAATCTTAATTTGGCTCAACGGTAAACGATAGTAAAGAACGTGTAGTGTCGCAAGTAGCACTTCGCTTAAAGCTTTTGAAGGCTTTTTATTTAATATGAGCTTTTAAAAATTGTAATCATACTTTAAATTCTCAACAAGTTACTACTAGTAAACAAGTTTTATGTTGTTGTTATTAACTACTTACAAAATTACTTTTGATCATTATAGTATGTCTATGAGTTGGTTAGAAATTATAATGAAAAATTGATCCTAAAATTATATTTTTAGATGGTGAACCGCATATTTGATGAGGCTCAAGAAAATGATCTTACCTATAATTAAATTACGCAAAATGTTTAAAACTATAACATCAATATACATTTATTAAATGACTAAACATTTAGTAAAGTTGAGAGGGAATTTGTTTTTTGACTATGTAACACATACATTTAATTGGTTAAGAATAAATGACATGATCAAAAAATTGTTTCCTTTCTTGATAAAGAAATTACATAGAACCAAACAAATTCTACGCAAATTCATAGTGTCAAACACATGTTGAGAAGCTTATCGCAAGTCGTGAGCATACATTCTCGTATAAACTAAAATAGTACCCTCAGTTGTCACGAGAGTTGTTGGGTTCCTATGAAGCTTTAAAGTTCCCGTTAACTAAGAACACATTCGAGTAAGTATACACTTATCATGTGTAGTTAGGCATTGGTAAGTTAAGGTCGTCCCACGAGACTTGGTTACAATCAAGTATTATTTGATTGTTTAAGCAAGTAACAAAGGTGGCGATTATGATTGCCACATATCAAATTATTAGGAATTAACAGCTAAATAACATTTATTAACACGAAGAACGCAACGAAAAACATCCCAAAGGGATCTCATATGATGTGCATAGATTAACATATAAATAACAAAGTTACTATGATATGAGCACTCTCCAATACAAAACCACTAAGAAAAGCAATATAGAAATCAAGGTTATGCAAGCACACAAAGAACATACTTATTTAGACAAATGATCACATAGATATTAGGATGTTTAGCTTGGAAGACATGTTATCATTGATAATCTTTTCGACCTATAGAACCAATAATAATAGTCTAAATGTTTTACAGATCAAATATACATAAGTCTCACTCAAATGGTTATATCATGAGGTTCCTGCCTAAATTAACAACAACAAAGAATCCTTTTGACCTATAGACTTTGATATACTATGGTCAAGCATTGTCTTCTAAAAATGACAACTAAAACAACTCCCTAACACCTCTAGAAATTGGTGGGGTGGTAGGTGAGAATTCCTCAATTCAAGGTCAGGTGTGTGTGGATGGCGTAGTATAATTTGTTCAATACATTGCCCCAATGGTCTTATTTAATTTTAGAACCCCTTGACCTTTAAGGGATCTTTAAAGTGATAGATAATATAGCTAGGAGGTATATCTGATCGGATTTTGAGAGTTGGCATATTATAATCCCGCATTAGTTTAACTTTGGGAGAACAACATGGTTCCAGCCGCCGGGCTAAAATCCACAAATGATCAAATATGATTGAAATCTATAATAACTTAGTTTACAAGATTGCTTCAATCATTCATAAGTTATTTAGATTCGTGGACAACCAAAACGTATAAAAAACATAAAAACATTCGGTTAATTAGAACCCCCAAATAGATTTTGTACAACCACATATATAATATAATGTGGGAAAATTAAATAAAGTATATATGCATCGGTGAAGTTTAAATATATATAAAAAGGAAATATATATATAATTAGGGGGGGGGGGTTTTGATTTTTGTTTATTTTTTGGTTTGGGGGGGGGGGGGGGTTTTTTTATTAATTTGATTATGATTAATTGGGGATGATTTAGTTTGAATAATTTTATATTTTATTAATTGTATGGGCCAACAAAAAAATATTTTTTCCCCAAATAAAAAAATCACAAGAAGTTCGAAAGTAAAAAAATTTTTAAAAACCCCGAAATGAAAATACAAAATGTTTGTGTTACTATATTCTTTCTCACACTCTGCATATAAAAAGGTAAAATACGTATACTAAGGATTTATAATTGATATAAGAATATGCATGTTTTAAATAATAGCTCTTATGTTTGTTACGTTATCTTTCTTTTTTCATTAGATGTTTTTTGTAAGTCTTAATAACTTGTTTAATTACATTAGGTGTTAACTTATGATTGTAAGATTAAGTGTTTTAACATTGTTAATTAGTTTAGTTGGTAAATTCATAAGCGTAAATTTGTCATAAAGAACGTATTTTATACCTTTGATTAAGAGTTATAAGTATAAAGCAAATTTAACTATCCCACATTGAAAAAGAGAAGAAAATGGAGAGATATGAGTCCCTATAAAACAAAGACCCATTTCTATTTTTCATAGATTACATCTAACTTGTAAGTTTCAAAATTTTAAGTACCAATATTATACTCTCTTGCATTTTTAATGCAAATTAGTGTTTATTATAAGTTATAAAAAATTTAGTTTGAGCTTTTGAACTATTTTTGTAATCGCAAACGAGCTTTTTCGAGCTCGAGCTCGAGTTAATAAATAAGCCGATTAGTATAAAAGTTAAAAAATTAAACGAGCTTCGAGCTCGAGCTCGAACAATATAATAATATTCGAGTTCGAGCTCGAGCTAACTTATAAAAGTTTATTCGAGCTCGAGCCGAGTAGTTATTAAACGAGCCTAGCTCGTTTAGGCTAAAACTTGACTTGGCTCAGATCATTAACACCCCTACTTAAGGAGATAGTAGGTTAGTCATAGAGGTTCTTGAGGTGTTAGGGTGCTAGCTTAGGTTTAAAATGGGTCAAAAATAAAAGAAAATAGGTAACGGGTTGGTTTTGGTTCGGCTTAGGATTTAGGGTTTTAAAACAAGATAGGTTAAGGGATTAGGGAATAGATTAGGGGGTTTTGGAGTAAGGTTTAAGTGCAAGGATTAAATTTTAGGATTAAGATTAATGTAGGATTATGGTTTTAGGTTTAGTTTTTAGGAGTTTTAAAATGAAATTAGGGTTTTAAGGTTTTATTTAGGGTTTAGGGTTTTAGATTAAGGTTTTAGAATGACTTAGGGTTTAGGTTTAGGGTTTAGATGTTGGGCATTGAGTATTGTATCTTGTGTTAAAGTAGTGGTAAGAAATTTGAATGAAAACGGTGAAAAATATGCTTATTTGAATTCATGCTTCATGATTTTGTACATTGTGCATTAAGGACTTATACATTGATATAGAGGGAAAATATATTTCAAATTATATGCATTGTAAACTTTACCATGCTTTTGAATATCTTGCACATTCATTTATATGTATACATTACATATAATTAGGATTTGATATAAACGTTACAACGTTTAAAGCACCTGTTTTGATAAAATGTTGTAAATGTTATGTTAAATGGGTAATGTACTTAGTAAAATGATATTAAGATATAGAATTGACATATTAGGATGTTTACATGATATAAACATAGATATAGATGGCATTGGTGGAGGTTGCGTGAGCTCGTTTACTTTAGAGATGCAAGTTACGTTGCGTAATGAGATAAAGTAAAAAATTTCCCTGTAAAAAGGTGGTATATATATAATAGATGGATATTACAGTGCATCTAATTTAATAGATGGATAATTATATTGATGAAAAATATGGGTTGTTATAGTCTCCCTCCCTTAAAAGAAATCTCGTCTCGAGATTTAGTTGGATGCCGGAGTGATGTTTGAAAACAGATGTGGATACTTGGCATGAATTTGATCTTCGCGTTTCCACGTAAATTCTGGTCCTCTTTTAGAGTTCCATCTTACTTTGACTATAGGAATACGACTTTGTTTCAGTTGCTTAACTTCTCAATCCTTGATCTCCATTGGTTCTTCCACAAAGTTGAGTTTGTCATCGAGTCGAAGATCTTTCAATGAAATGACAAAGGATTCGTCAGATAAGCATTTCTTTAGATTAGAAATGTGGAAAGTACTGTAGATATTACTGAGCTCTTTAGGAAGTTCAAGTTTATATGCCACTGGTCCAATCCGTTCAAGGATTTTGAAAGGTCCAATGTACCAAGGGTTAAGCTTCCCTCGTTTTTCGAATCAGATGACACCTTTACGAGGTGACACTTTTAACATAACATGATCTCCAACTTGAAATTCTGAAGGCTTTCATTTTATATTGGCATAACTTTTATGTCAGTCTCTTGCAGCTTGCAAGCGTTGTCGAATTTGCACTATCTTTTTAGTGGTTTCATAGATTATTTCTGGTCCTGTAAGTTGAACATCTCCAACTTCGGCCCAGCAAACAGGTGATCTGCACTTTCGACCATAAAGTGCCTCAAATGGTGTTGCCTTGATACTGGCATGGTAACTGTTATTATAAGAAAATTCTACTAATGGTAAGTGTTTTTCCCATCCTTTTCCAAAATCTATAACACAGGCTCGAAGCATGTCTTCGAGTGTTTGGATGGTTCTTTTACTTTCTCCATCAGTTTCAGGATTATATGCCGTACTCATGTGTAATTGAGTATCCAAAGCACTTTGTAATGATTGCCAGAATCTGGACGTGAAATAACTATCACGATCTGAGATGATAGATATTGGTACTCCATGCCAGGAGACTATTTCCTTTATGTACAATCTTGTAAAGGTTTCAATACTATCTGTCTCTCGGGTAGGGATGAAATGTGCGAATTTAGTGAGGCGATCGACAATGACCCAGATTGTGTCATGTCCGTTTGAGGTTTTGGGCAGTTTTGTGATGAAATCTATTGTTATTCTCTCCCACTTCCACTTAGGAATCTCTAGTTGTACCAGTAAGCCAGATGGCTTCTGACATTCTGCTTTAACTCTAGAGCATGTTAAACATTTGCCAACATACTCAGTGATGATTGCCTTCATGTTAGGCCACTAATAGAGTTTCTTTAGATCCTGATACATCTTGTTCAGAAACCTGATAATCGAGAATACTTTGATTTTGGACCATGCATGATCAAGTCTCTCAGATTACCAAAGAGTGGTAACCAACTTTGATTCTTGATACATCGGGTTCCATCAAGACATATTTCAAATGATTTGTCCATTCCTCGTAAGTTTTCAGCCTTGATGTTTTCTTCTTTAAGTGCTTCAGTTTGAGCTTTGAGAATTTGTGATGTAAGATTTGGATAATGTCATAACAATGAACTAACTCGAGTGGTTAAGATTCGTTCCTTCTGGCTTAAGGCATCTGCTACATCATTTGCCTTTCTAGGATGATAGCTAATTTCACAATCATAATCTGCAAGCAATTCTAGCCAACGGCGTTGTCTCATGTTCAACTCTTTCTGATCAAGGATATGCTGATGACTTTTATGATCAGTGAACATGGTACATTTGGTGCCATATAGATATTGTCTCCAAATTTTAAGAGCGAACACTACTGCTCCTAATTCGAGATCATAAGTGGTATAGTTTTCTTCATTAGGCTTAAGTTGTCAGGATGCATATGCAATAACCTTCTCTTTTTGCATTAACACCGCTCCCAGACCTTGATGGGATGCATCATAGTAAACAACAAAATCATCATTTCCCTCTGGTATTGATAAGATTGGAGCTTCACATAGCTTCTGTTTAAGCAGTTGAAAAGCTGACTCTTGGTCTTCGCCCCAGATATATTTCCTGTTTTTCTGGGTTAATTCAGTCAAAGACTTTGTAATCTTTGAGAAATCTTTGATAAATCTTCGATAATAGCTAGTAAGTTCTAAGAATTGATGTATTTCTGTAGGTGTAATAGGAGATGTCTAATTCTTAACTACTTCAATCTTGGCGAGGTCAACATGAAGTCCTTGATTATCAATTAAGTGTCTAAGAAATTACACGATACGAATCCAGAAATTACACTTGGAGAACTTGGCATATAACTTCTCTTTCTTGAGTAATTCTAGGATTATTCTTAGATGATTTGCGTGCTCCTCTTTGTTACGAGAGTAGATGAGAATATCATCGATGAACACTATTACAAATTTATCCAAGTATGGTTTACACATATGATTCATGAGATCCATGAATATAATAGGCGCATTAGTTAAACCAAATGGCATTACCTGAAATTCATAGTGTCTGTATCTTGTTCTGAAAGTAGTCTTGGGAATATCTCCATCCCTGACTCTCAGTTGATGATAGCGTGATCTTAAGTCAATCTTCGAGTAGACACTCGAACCTTAAAGTTGGTCAAATAACTCATCAATCCTGGGTAATGGGTACATTACTATATGGTAAGTTTATTCAACACCTGGTAACGATACACATTCTTAAAGATCCTGCTTTCTTTTGAACAAAATAAGACAGAGCTCCCTAAGGCCGAAGTACTTAGTTCGGATAAAACCTCAATCTTATAATCTTTGAAGTGTTTTAGATAGTTCTTGCATTTCTGAAAGGGGGAAGGAGCTAATCTATAAGGTGCTCGGGCTACAGGTGCCGCTCCTGGAATTAGATCGATTTGGAATTCTACTTGGCGAACGGGAGGAAGGCCAGGTAGATCTTCAGGAAAAACTTCTGGGAATTCTCTGACTACTGGGATATCTTCTAGTCTTTTCTCGTCTGACTTCTTTTCCATTACTTGGATTACGAAAACTTGACAACCTCGGGATATATATCTTTTGGTTTTTATACAGGATATGAGACTTAGTCGGGTTTTACTTTGGTCACCTCGGATGATCAAAGTTTCACCGTTGATTGGGATGTGGATGACTTTCTCGTCACAAATAATTCTAGCATGATACTTGGATAGCCAATCCATACCAATGACGACGTCAAAACTACCGAGTTTGATCGGCATAAGATCAATTTTGAAAGGTTGGTTTAACAAAGTCAGAGTTGCACCCTGAATAACAGTGTTTGTGCTTACTAGGTTTCCGTCAGCCATTTTGATATTGTAAAAGGTATCTATTGTAATGGGTGGAATATTTAGCTTAGAGGCAAGAGATATGGATACGAAGCTTTTATCAGCTCCAGAATCAAATAATACTCTAGCTAGATGTTGGTTTAGAAGGAACATACCCGTGACTACGTTCGGGTCTTGGTGAGCATTCCTATCCCTTAGCATGTAGGCTCTTCCCTGGGCATTGTTGTTGGTGGTCTTTTAGAACTGATTTGCATAATTCTCTTTCTCTCCACAGGCATGACAAGTAACTGTCACTGGTAGCAGATTACTTCCAGTAGCCGGCCCTTTGTTTCTGTAGTTCTTGGTCAGATGGCCCACCTTGTTACAAGTATTACACTTAATAGTGCAAGGTCATGTGTGATGCAAAGTGCATTTCTTACACAAGGGACGGTTTCTAATATACCTATTATTTTCAGTTGGAGTGATAGCATAAGACCTGAAGGTTTCATGTCTTATGTTCTGTTGTGGTTGTGATTATTGTAGCGGTTATTGGTGTTGGTGTTACGGTAGTTATTGTTGTTGAAAGTTCTTCTGTCGTCAAACTATCGTTTGTGATCACTTGATACTTGCACCGGAGTGTGCTTTGTTACCTAATCAATTAGCCTCTGGGCTATGTTAATGGCTTCCTCTAGAGTTTAAGGTTTAGAGGCGGTAACATTCCCTACAATACTTTGAGTCAATCCCCCGATGAAAACTTCCATCATTTTCTCAGAATCTGGCACCATAGTAGGACATAAGGTTGCCAATTCCTAGAATCTTCTCACATATGTCTTGAGATCATTCTCCTTCACAGTCAGATGGTAAAATTCATCTTCCATCTTCTGGACCTCAGTTCAGGGACAATACTTCTTTATCAAAAGCTTCTTGAATTCAACCCAGGTAATCTTGTAAGCTTCTTCTATCCCAATAGGTTGGGCAAAAGAATTCCACCAGGATAGAGCTTATTCAGTTAAAGTACTAGTAGCAAACTTTACCTTGCAGTCTTCGGTACAGTTGCTATGGGAAAACACTAATTTAGTTCGCTCAAACCAGTGGATAAGACCAACAGCTCCTTCCGTACCTTTGAAGTTGATAGGTTGGCAGCTCATGAACTCTTTGTAGCAACATTTTCTTGCTACAAGAGCTTCTCTTGGTCTGGTGGTATTATTAGTATTTTCCATGTTAGCGGCTTGTGTTTCCAGAGCTGCGGTAACACTATCAGCAACTAGTTTCCTGATGGCAGCTTGAGTCATGGCTGGTGCTTTAGATGTTGATGTCCTTTTGGGAAGCATTCTATCAACATGAGACAACACGTAATAAGAATGATATCACAATTCTTTCTTTAAAATGCGTAAGGTTCAAAAATAAACATTGTCACAATAGTGATATCATAGATACTTATTTGATATGAATTCTAATAAGCATCTAACTTATTAGTTTATTTTCTGAGGGTCATGGTAAGATTCATAATGATGAAGACGGAGATGAAATATAGGACACATGATGAATATAAAACGGGATCACCATTATATTATATCATGAATGACTTGCCTTTGTACTGTACATAGTCAAAACTTAACAAGTGTTGTTATTATACGATACATCCCGTGGCTAGGTTCTAACAAAATCTATAACTAGTATCTAATCTAGTAATCTGATGGTCCTTCCTGGCTGTTCTTGTGTTCATAGATTGCATTCAGAAGACTTTCCTTGTCTGCTTGGTGACGAGCCTGAAGCGAGCCAGAGAAATCTTGCTACTATTTCCCATTTGCTTTCTTTAAAGTTTAGCAATTTGAGTATGAGACTCTCGGAGTTCAGCTTCCAGATTGTCAAAATCTTGTTGTATGATCACCCGACCATTTCCAAGACCTTCTATTTTGTCTTCTATGTGCTCAATGCGGTCGAGAGAGAGTTCATCTAGGTGATTTAAAATTTCCTCAATTTGCTCCTCGTGACGTTCCAGACTTGTCTTACGAGAGCTTTCTCCTATCTCAAATGCTTGAGGTAGGGCAGAAGTAGAGGAGGATGATCGGTCACGACCTCATTTCTTAAGTGGCAATAATTCCTCAGGAAGTAAGAATTCTTAAGGATTAAACATTGAAGATAGCATTGAAGATAGAGGCACAATAGTTGGCGGTGAAATAGGTAATTCTTTAGCATAGTATGCATGCATGACCTTCATATAGGGGTCATCATGAAAAACTGAAAGAGTTGGCGAAGCTATTGGAACTAAATGAGTTATTTGAAGAGCTAGAATAAGTTTTTCCTGGTGAAGCTGGGACATAGTCCGGGGAAGCCGGGATATAGTCAGGAAAGTTAGAGGAAAAAGCATCCTCAATATTGGAAGTAGGGTGGCTGGGAGAAGACATCGCTCTATTAACAACCCAGTGGTAAATAACATAAGTTATTTATGTAATAGTATATTAGTTATGTACTTTACATACTATTCCAGAAGATGTAGTGGCACGGAGGACTTTCTTGGATGGAAAAAGAAAAGTAGTTATAGTTAAGGTTTCAACCATGTTCTCTATAACCGTGGCTCTTGATACCAATCTATAACACCCCCATTTTTGACATATAGCGGAAGCTAATCTGGGGTATTATTTTATAGTACAACAGTCATAATCATAGAAAACGACTCAAAAGAGACGTTTTTAAAAGATAAGTTATCATTCATTATTTCATCAGAGTTTTTACAAACAGAGGTCCCAAAATCTACATGAAAACACAAAGTTTGAATGATAATAGTTTAGCCATCTTCACGTTCGTGCCACTCAGTGCCATAAGTTGCTCAAATACTTGAGATAAACATGCTAAAAAGGTCAACATAATGGTTGAGTGATATTCATAGGTTTATAGTAAACAGTTTGAATACAAGTTCAATAGTGGGTTACGTTGTTATACACCCATAAGTGTAATAATTGCAATGAGTATAATTATTATAGAAAATAGTATTATTGCCCGAAGCTCATGCACCGAGACCTTGAGATAATCAATAATCACAATAAGTTGCCCCAACGGGTGCCTTTGCCAAACACCCGCATAGTGTTTCAAATGAAGTGCGTTTGGTTACCAGAAAGTATAGGTACACCAACGGGGAAGCTCAGTCCCAAATAGATCTATTCACAGCATTCGCGCTTACTCCGAAAAGTAATTAACGGTTCATGATAGTGGGGTCTTAATGGCAAAAGTAAGGACTTAGGCAATAATATATCAGGATAGCATACAGTTGGAAAAATACTCGTATTCATGGTTTATAGCATGTATCCCCCTCGCGGGTTTATGAAAACATTAGAAGATTTAAAATGCGAGGCTATGAACTCACCTTAACAGGGGAAATCTGATTGATGGCAAAAGTATATAAAGTGAAAGTAACGGCTTCGTCACGCAACCTGGGGTAATATGTCAAGTCTTAGTGTGATGGTTTATGTTTCAAAACTTTATAGAGTTTAACGTATTACTTTGATTTATTAATTTATGGAAATATTGCATCACTGTTCGGGCCATCATAATTCAGAGGTCATGTAGTAAACGTTTGAGGAGCCAGGACACTTTAAATCGTAAATCCAGCAAACTCGTCAAAACGTATACCTAAATGAAACTCCTCACATGAAGCTCCCTAGTAACGTGATACGATAAGATTTTAAGTTTCTTCAAAAGTTAGTCGATGATAAATTACGTTAAATATATAACGTAATTGTTTTATAATGCGCCGATCGATGATTAATAACGATTAGGGTTTTTGGCTTTAAATAGCCACGTACTTTCTCAAATGTACCCATATGGTACGTGTACTAAATTTATTGCCCATATCATAACTGAACTTTGCATTTCGTGTCAATATGGTACGTAAACTGACTTTTCCACCTGTTTAACAGGCTAAACGCTTACGTGGCAAAAAGTTTTGAACTAAGGAAACCAGACCAGTAAAGTTGTGGTGAGAATGTTTATGAGATGTCTTTGGAAAGCTATGAGCTAATAAATGACTAACATAGCTAGATGCCTATATCAATAACAGATGTTAGTATGGTATTTTGCTTGAAATTAAATTTTATAGAAATTATAATCTTTAGGTGGTGTTGGTTTTCGCTTAATTTAGTCTTACAAGCTTATTTGTTTCTGCTTATTGTTCAGCTTGTATGGTTCTTTTTCACTTTAAAGTCATAGTAAGCTCATAAACTAGAAAATAAGCATAAAAAACCTGAAATAAATAAGCTCATAATTCCCATAATAAGCTAAAACAAGTACCCACCGAGTGTGAGAGGAACATGGTTAGAGGTCACTTTGATCCATATTGTAGCGTTAAGTCTTCAGTTTATACGTTATAGTTTATATTTATAGTTGAATCCTATTTTGACCGGCTAAGTTTAGTTTCGCGAATCTGATGTAAATAGTACTTGTATTTCATACTGAGCCCCTTGTAATATGGTCATGTTTAGGAGCTGCATCCATTGTGCCTGGTTATATTTTTTGATGTCGTTGAAATTGAATTTTTTGAACTGGGCATGGGAATTGAGAACTGTGGTTGATTAGGAATTGATGCATTCTAGGATATCAGTCACTCAGACAAATCTGTATATGTAGATATGGGGTGAGTAATTTTGTGTTGAGGAAAGAGTTTTAACATTCAGTAAGGTTCAAAATCTAAACCTTAAAATGTTTAAATAGGAACGCACTTGAGATTGTATGGGCTGCCAAACCATTATTTGTAACCAAGTACCCATAGACTGTATGGATATACAGAGCCAAGGTTGAAGATAAAGTTAAAAGGACAAAAATGCCCTTACACAACACACTTTAGCAAAATGATAGCCGGTTTTAACAGTAGCCGGTAATAATGGTACCATATTGACATGAAATGCAAAGTTTCAGGTATGATATGGGCAATAAATTTAGTATACGTACCATATGGATACATTTGAGAAAGTACGTGTCTATTTAAAGCCAAAAACCCTAACGATTAATGTGTCGGGTTTTAATAAAATCGAGTTTTATAATATTAATATATATTTTTATAATTTATATAAAAATATTATATTTTATATTTTCAAGTTTGCAAAATGGCAATATATACCCTTGGTTTATAAACTTTTACAAGTTTAGGCCTTAATATATAAAGTATATATAATTTAAACCTTTAACTTTAGAACTTGGAAAAATAGGTCCTTATAGTTATAACTTTAGAATAATGACATTTTCAGCCCCTCTAGTTATAAATTTTAGAAATTTACGATATATACCCCTTGCATGGAAATAATTTACAAATCAAGTCCAAAAAGCCATGCAAGCTTATTTTAGGGTTCCAAATGATATTTGCAGGTTATAGCTTATTAGAATAAGCTAAAATAAGATGTTCTAACATAAAAAAAGTTTAGAAAAAGGATTCGTTAGCTAGAAAATCAAAACGGGTCGTTTTTAGGGTTTTAATCAAAAATGCATGGGTTTGAGGATTCAAGGCTTTAACAAGAGTTCATATATGATCTTAAGAGTATTATGAACATTCTAATACAGATTATAAGCTTATTGAACAAGATTTTGAGCTTACTTGAGCTAAAATGGGTCGAAATGGGGTTTTCGGGTTCGTACGCCTAGTAACGACTTCAAGGGCTCCTTTTTCTTGATCCTTGGCTTCTATTCTGAGCTTAGGGACTTCTCTTGATCCTCCTTGGTCTGATTTAGAACTCCATTTAAGTGTATAATGAAATTTGAGGTGTGATTGAAGAGTGTGTGTGTTTCAGCTATTTATAGGGCTTAGAAAGCCTTAGTGCCCAAGTTTCCTTGGTGTGGTGGCCAAGGGTTATAGGTATATGACTAAGGAAGGCTAGATGGTGATTAGAAAGAGCTAGAACAATAGCTATGCAAGGTGGTGAGGTGTTGAGGGCTTTAGAGAAGGTTCGGCTAGTATAGGGTGACAAAGAGGTGACCATGCAATACTTAGAGCTTAAGGGTGGTGATAGAGGTGCTTGTAAGCTGCTTGGTGACATGGTGGTGATGTCATGGAGGTGCTTGATAGCTTAAAAATGGGTAAAAATGAAATAAAGGGTGACGGGTTAGTTTTTGGTTCGGTTTAGGGTTTTTAGGGTTTTAATTCATGTTAGGGTTAGGGTTTAAGATAGTTTAGGGTTTAGGATTAGTGTTATGATTAAGGTTTAGGGTTTAGGATTAAGGTTTAGGGCTTAGTTTTAAGGTTTAGGGTTTAGTTTTAGGTTTAAAGTGAAATTAGGGTTTTAGGGTTTCGTTTAGGGTTTAGGGTTTTAGATTAGAGTTTAGAATGATTTAGGGATTAGGTTTAGGGTTTAGAAGTCACGCATTAAGTGCTTGTACCTTGTGTTAAAGTGGTAACTAGAATGAATTTGGAGGTAAAATGACCTAGTTTGACTTTCTTGAATTATTGACTTGTACATTGAGCTTTAGAAAGTTGTAACTTGATTTAGGAGGGAAAAGATATTCAAATGTGGTGCTATGATACTTGTACACATGCTTTAAAGGCCTGTACATTCATTTTATATGTATACATTACATATAATTAGGGTTTTGATGTAAACGTTAACGTTTAATGCTTGGTTTGAAGTAACGTTTTGAAAAGTACGTTAAATGGATAATGTACTTGGTAAAATGATATTAAGATATTGACTTGACATGCCAGGATGTTTACATGATGTAAACATAGATAGAGATGGCATTGATAGAGGTTGCGTGAGCTCATTTACTTTAGAGATGCAAGTTACGTTGCATAATGAGATAAAGCAAAAATTTCCCTATAAAAGGGTGGTATATAAAGTGCATCTAATTTAATAGATGGATATTTTAAGTGCACTATTTAATAGATGGATATTATAGTGCCTTATAAATTATTAGATGGATAATTACATTGATGAAAATTATAGTTGTTAGAGTCACCTCCCTTTAAAAGAAATCTCGTCCTGAGATTTAGTTAGATGCCGGAGTGGTGTTTGAAAACAGATGTGGATACTCGGCACGAAATTGATCTTCGTGTTCCCATGTAAATTCTGGTCCTCTTTTAGAGATCCATCGTACTTTGACTATAGGAATACGACTTTGCTTTAGTTGCTTTACTTCTCGATCCATGATCTCTAATGGTTCTTCCACAAAGTTGAGTTTGTCATCGAATCGAAGCTCTTTCATTGGAATGACAAGGGATTCGTCAGATAAGCATTTCTTTAGATTAGAAATGTGGAAAGTTGAACAGTACTTTCCAACTTCGGCCCAGCAAACAGGTGATCTGCACTTTTGACCATAAAGTGCCTTAAATGGTGTTGCCTTAATACTGACATGGTCACTGTTATTGTAAGAAAATTCTACTAATGGTAAGTGTTTTTCCCATCCTTTTCCAAAATCTATAACACAGGCTCGAAGCATGTCTTCGAGTGTTTGGATGGTCCTTTTACTTTGCCCATTAGTTTTGGGATGATATGTCATACTCATGTCTTATTGAGTACCCAAAGCACTTTATAATGATTGCCAGAATCTGGACATGAAATGACGGTCACGATCCGAGATGATAGATATTGGCACTTCATGCCGGGAGACTATTTCTTTTATGTATAATCTTGTAAGGGTTTCCATACTATCTATTTCTCAGGTAGGGATGAAATGTGCGGATTTGGTGAGGCGATCGACAATGACCCAGATTGGGTCATGTCCGTTTATGGTTTTAGGTAGTTTTGTGATGAAATACATTGTTATCTCTCCCACTTCCACATAGGAATCTCTGGTTGTACCAGTAAGCCGGATGACTTTTGACATTCTGCCTTAACTCTAGAACATGTTTAACATTTGCTAACATATTCAGCGATGATTGCCTTCATATTAGGCCACCAATAGAGTTTCTTTAGATCCTGATACATCTTGTTAGAACCTGGGTGAATGGAATACTTTGATTTATGGGACTCATGCATGATCAAGTCTCTCAGATTACCAAAAAGTGGTAACCAACTTTGATTCTTGATACATCGGGTTCCATCATGATGTATTTCAAATGATTTGTCCATTCCTCATAAGTTTTCAGCCTTGATGTTTTCTTCTTTGAGTGCTTCAGTTTGGGCTTTGAGAATTTGTGAGGGTAATTTTCGATGAATGGTCATAACTAATGATCTAACTCGGAGTGGTTTGATTCGTTCCTTTCGGCTTAAGGCATCTGCTACAACATTTACCTTTCCAGGATGGTAGCGAATTTCACAATCGTAATCTGCAAGCAATTCTAGCCAACGGCGTTGTCTCATGTTCAACTCTTTTTGATTAAGAATATGTTGAAGACTTTTGTGATCGGTGAAAACCGTACACTTTGTGTCGTAGAGATAGTGTCTCCAGATTTTAAGAGCGAACACTACTGCTCCTAATTCGAGATCATGAGTGGTATAGTTTTCTTCATTAGGCTTAAGTTGTCGGGATGCATATGCAATAACCTTCTCTCTTTGCATTAACACCGCTCCCAGACCTTGATGGGATGCATCACAGTAAACAACAAAATCATCATTTCCTTCTGGTAAAGCTAAGATTGGAGCTTCACATAGCTTCTGTTTTAGCAGTTGGAAAGCCGACTCTTGATCTTCGCCCTAGATAAACTTCTTGTTTTTCTGGGTTAATTCAGTCAAAGACTTTGCAATCTTTGATAAATCTCTGATAATAACCAGCGAGTCCTAAGAATTGACGTATTTCTGTGGGTGTAGTAGGAGATGTCCAATTCTTGACTGCTTTAATCTTGGCGGGGTCAACATGAAGTCCTTGACTATCAATTAAGTGTCCAAGAAATTGCATGATATGAATCCAGAAATCACACTTGGAGAACTTGGCATACAACTTCTCTTTCTTAAGTAATTATAGGATTATTCTCAGATGATTTGCATGCTCTTCTTTGTTACGAGAGTAGATGAGAATATCATCGATGAACACTATTACGAATTTGTCCAAGTATGGTTTACACACACGGTTCATGAGATCCATGAATACAGCAGGCACGTTAGTTAAACCAAATGGCATCACTTAAAATTCATAGTGTATGTATCTTGTCCTGTAATCAGTCTTAGGAATATCTTCATCCTTTACTCTCAGTTGATGATAGCCTGATCTTAAGTCAATCTTCGAGTAGACACTCGAACCTTGAAGTGGTCAGTCATCAATCCTAGGTAATGGGTAACGATTCTTTACAGTAAGTTTATTCAACTCCCGGTAATCGATACATATCCTGAAAGATCTATCTTTCTTTTTGACAAATAAGACTGGAGCTCCCCAGGGTGAAGTACTTGGTCGGATAAAACCACGGTCTGTTAACTCTTGAAGTTGGTTAGATAGTTCCTGCATTTCTGAAGGAGCTAATCTATAAGGTGCTCGAGCTATAGGTGCCGCTCCTGGAATTAGATCGATTTGGAATTCTACATGGCAAATGGGAGGAAGGCCTGGTAGATCTTCAAGAAAAACTTCTGGGAATTCTCTGACTACCGACATATCTTCTAGTCGTTTCTCGTCTGACTTCTTTTCCATTACTTGGATTACGAAAACTTGACAACCTCGGGATATATACCTTTTAGTTTTTATACAGGATATGAGATTGGTCTAAGCGCGAGCTCACCCTTTAAATTCTATCTATATATGACATAAATACACCAAGGGACGAAATCACGCGAGATCAAGAAAACCGGAAGCAGTATAGAGTGACTTCGGGTCGTTATGTCCCAACGAGGCTAGAGATGGAATATCGAAAGACGATTGGATAGGATTATGTTTGAATATAACAAGGATTGTTTGAGGAATTATTACTGAAAGCAAATGCAACATAAAAATTAAACAAGAACAATAAACTGAATGAATTTAAGCTAGCAAAGGCCCAAAACACTAAAATTTTTTACACTAAAGCACTAATAGCCTCCTTATAAGCTTAAGACAATCAAATAAGCTAATCTAAATCACTTAAATGAGCAAATAAGCATGCATTAAGCTAATAAACAGTGAATCACAACAGTACTATCCAGTATTAACTACAGTACTACTTGGAGTATATTACTGCTTAGGCTAAGTTAGTACAGTTAGGTTAAGGTAGTACCGTTTGGCTAACAAGACTCAAACAACAATAAATAAGCAACAGTAATAGGACAAAAGTTCCCCACTAACCTTTAATAAGACTTAGTAATAGAAATAAGCAACTAAAATTATATATGATTTAAAACTAATCGAAAACTTTCACATTAACTGATTTTACTCTTAAGAATGTTATTTGGAAAAGTACAATGGTTCTACTGAATATAATAAACTAAAAATATGCTTAATTCGTACTGAAAAAATCTAAAAGAAATCTTAAAACAAGCTGATAAGACAATAATAAGAAGATAAGCTCAAAATGGACTGCCTGTCAGTACTAACAGTTTAAACTGACAGTACTAACTTGGAGTTAGTACTGCTAGTGTTAGTTAGTACTGCTACCTTTAAAATCCAATGAAAATGATCTGCAAGTACTAACTTGGAGTTAGTATGGTAGTGGTAAGTTATGTGTATCCAAAAGTTAAACTAGCAGAAACTAACTTAGGTTAGTATGTTAGTTGAAAATACCACTTCAAAATCATTTTTTTCTGTCAATTAATTAAAAACAGATTATTATCAACAAATTAAGACACTATAAGCAATTTTTAATAAGAATAAGCACTAATTAGGGCTGATTTGGCCTAGCGGTGTTACTCTATATAGTCAGCCAGTTCTGCTGAAAGTAAGAATAATAAGAAAAAAAGAGAGATAGACTTACAAAACCCTTGCTCTAAACAGGGTTAAGCAATGAATCTACAAGCTCTAGCTTGCATAAAGCAAGCTAGTGAGAGTCCATAAGCCCATCCAGAACTGGCTTATCATCCATAACATAGGCTGAGGTATATTTGAGAGTGATTGGTGTGATATTCTCTTAACTACTTAACTTTTTAAGTTCACTTAGTTAAAACAGTTTGTAAACAAGCTGTATTGAGAGCTTTTGAACATAAAACAACTCAATTCAGAAACATAACACTTGGGATTATAAAGTGACTTTAAAAACTCAAACTTGCATTAAAACTTGAAAGTGTTACAAAACTGAAAGTAAAAACTGTAAATGACTTAAAATAAACTAAGTTAAATTAAAAACTAAGAACTAGATTCTAAGATCTTTTCAAAGGCTTACAAAAGGCTCTATTTATAGCCGAAGTCTTGGACTTGTAGCTTGTGCTTCTTTGGAGAGATAAAACCAAGTGTGCTAGTTGTGTGAGGAGAATCTAGAGCAAA